>JAOQMN010000006.1:9973861-9986213 GCA_027563555.1 Erythroxylum raimondii | reverse complement strand
TCTTTGGAATTAAAGTTTTGATTTGACCTCCAAGGGTAAGAACAAGAAGGCTTCGAATTAGCGATATAGGATCTCCTTGCCTAAGACCTTGGATCTTAAAAGAGCTTAGTTTGATCCTTATTCACCAAGACATTAAATAAAGTTGAGGTAATACAAACTTGTATCTAATCAATAAACAAACTAAGGAACCCAAAAGAAAGAAGGCAATTGTTGATGAAATTCCAATCTAGAGAGTGTCAAAGTCCTTATTAATATAAACCTTAAGAGTGTAACTCTTGATTAAAGTTTTGTTGTAGTACTTAAAAATTCTCGAACAAGAAGAATATTGTCACCAACATTTCAACCTTGGATGAATGTAGACTGATAGAGATTAATGAGAAGCTTTATAAAATTCTTTAATCTTTGAGCAATCATTTTACAAATCACCTTTTAAACTATATTACAATGGGAGATGGATCTATGGACATTTAAGAAAACGAGGTTTACCTTTTTGGGAACTAAATAGATGTAGGTCTTATTGAGTTCTTTGAACATTCTTTTAAGATTAAAAAAACTCCAACACAATTGCTAAAATAATTCACTAATGAATCTCAAAGTTTTATGAAAGAATAATACATTAAATAAAGTTAAAGAGGGCATAATGAACATTAACTATAATGCAAGGTCTTATTAAAAGCTCAGCTTGAAAGGAATCAAGTTTTCAGGTAGTTAAGCTCCTGAACAAAGGAGATGGATTTAAGCTCTTTTGGATCATAACAAAGCTTCCAAAGGTTATCAGGCATAATACAAATCTTATTATGATTCATTCTTATTAGAATATAACTGAAGAACTTGGTATTTTAATTATCCTCTCTATGCTAATGAATTCTTAAGTTTTTTTTAGTAAGGAATTATGTATTTTAAAGGCCGAAGTGTAGTTCCTCATGACCTCATGTCCTTGTAGTTTAAGTGAAGTATCAGAAGGATTCCTATAACTCTTGGTCTGAATTTCTAAAAGAGAGAGTTTGATTGCTTTAATGTTAGTTGAGGTATCAAGAAATGAATTGTAGTTGAGTTTCTTGAGTTTGTCCTTTATTGCCTTTAATTTCCTCATTAACTAAAAACCTACATCCATTAACTTGGACCTGCAGACCCTTACTATTAGCCCTTTCAAAACCCTCAAGTTAACAAGGTTAAAGGAAGCAATATTGGAGTCCTCTATAAAGGAATTATTAGAGTAAATTAAGGTACCAAAATGGGCATGAAAAGAGGGGAATTTGCTCAACCATGAATAGCTCTCTATCAAGTTTTCTCCTATAAGGCAATCTCCACTTTATCTATTGCTTTATGTGAAGTATTGACCATTAAAGTTTAAATTAGTGACTCCTAGATGAGTCATGAATGATTTGAGCTCATCTCTTAAATGTCTCAAATTAGTTTCCTTCCTTCAACCTCCTAAAAGTTCTTGATACAATTGAGGTCTCGTAATAGCAGCCAAGGAGATTGAATTCCTACTTATAGCCTTTTTAGATCATTCCAAAATTCCTTTTTTTAAGATCATGATTAGTAGCATAGATAAGACAACAATTAAGATTGATGTTTTGATAAGTGGAAAAAGACAGCCCTATAATGTTCTAGGTGAGGAAAAACATTAGCTAAGAATAAGAGCAGACACTAAGAATGACCCTCGTGTTAGGCTTTCTATCAAGCTTATTAACAGAGGTAAAGGGCGCTTTCTTATAATAATACACCTGTATGCAAGAAGAGCTTCCACTAATCCCTCTATAACAAATTTGGGATGCTCTATAAGGTTATCATTAGCATGGGGAGCAAGAGACAAATCTTGAACTCCTCCTTAGGCTTTGTCTCCTCAATATTGCTAGTTAAAACACAATTGTCTAGCTTAAAAGTGGACTCCATATTCTTTGAATTAATCAAATTACACACAGAGATATTGGTTTTAGTATTAGTGGAGCTAATAATGGGAATTTGCTTCGAACTTTTAGTATTAGGAGCACAATCTTCTAAAAAGATAGAACACCGGTTGAAGGGGAAAAAAAAAAATCAAAACTTCCTAGAACTTGGAAAAGAAGCTCGAGGGAGACGCTATTTTCTTTACCATCTGGGATATAAACAGACGAGATAGCTTGGCCCAAGATTGTTCATCATCAAGTTTTCACAAACAAAATCAGGTTAGAAATTATAATTCTCTTAAACAAAACATTTCGAAAGAAGTATACGTAAATCAGAACAAATAAATTGTCAAAACTTTCCTTACCCATTCACGCAGTATAAAACATTTCAGGTTTCTGATCAACTGTAAATCCTGAGGAATAGGATCTGGGCACCGCACTGAAGTTGTATGATGAGAAAGCGCAGACTATGAAAGAGTAATTCACGTTTTTAGGGTTTTTATTCACAAAGATCATGGCACTCCAAGGTTAAAACATTGTACCAGTTCTGAAGCAAAAATGAATAAATCAAAAATGGGTGAAAGACTTCATGATTATACACCATCCATCTTAACGGAATGGACTCTACGGGGCAGCTATTATGTACAAGAAAAAGGGGATTTAGTACTTAAGCCAAGAACTTAACACAAGTGAATGCTTTCATCAAAACGCAAATGATGGCATTTGGATGTAGCCGTGATTCTGAAGCTCCATTTCTGCTCTTCCTTGGTCGACTTCATAAAGTCCTATGCAAAAGCATAACCAGAAAAGCAAATTTGACAGGTAAAACAAAGGGTAATTCAGAAGGCATATGAGAAACATTCGGAACTCACGAATTATATCATTACACTAATCTACCTAGACGTGTGCCTCGTTGTTTAGCGTTATCCCGAGCTTTTGGTGAAATATGAGATGTTTTGAGCAGAGGTCATAGAATATAGTAACATCAAAAGGCCATTTGTTTACTAACGATTTCACATAGGAATATATTTTATCATATGTGTCTCAATGCTTCTTATTTTGAGGTGCAAATCGCTGCTTCATATGTTTTACACATTCATCATCTCCTTCGAGAAGGCGCAAAACCTGCTGTAAGCAATCGTTCATCAAAATCCGAAAAGAAGAGAAAACATTGAAGGTAAAACTAAAAGATAGACAGGTTCAAACTATAGCCAAGTTCCTAAAGATCGTCTTCAGCACTATATAAAAGCCTGCATTTGCGTATTGATGTCAAGAAATAAACAGTTACTTGAACAAGTGTCCAGTAAGAACTAGCATTTCACATGGTCCGTAGGTGGACAAATCAGTCACTATTAAGGAGCAAACGATATTTTCTTAAACTTGTCTAAAATGTATTAGTTAATTAACAATTCCCAACTGAAGATGTTTGTCGTAAACATATTTGGAGAAATTCAAGTACCTCTCCAATTGATGGCCGCACTCCAGGGTCTCTTTGCATACACAAGGAAGTTGCTTTAGCCATGAGATACAACTCATTTCTTTCATATGATTTTCCAAGGCGACAATCTATAAGTTCATGCAGAGCAAGCCCATCAAGTAGTGGTTCTGCCTAAGATTCATAATAGGAAAGCATAGATATGAGCAATAACAAAGAAGTGATTAGTATCCCATGACAAAATATTATTATGCAAATTGAGAAAGTGAAATAGCAACACCGTACCCATTGGTGTAGGGATTGTTGTCCTTCCGCTCTTTTATCATCAAAGACCTTACGTCCTGATATTAGCTGCAGAAGAACAATGCCAAATGCATAGATATCTGTCTTTACAGAAACAACACCATTCTCTGCATACTCTGGAGCTAAGTACCTACATCATCCAGAAGACAACTTGAATTTGCTTGGCTGCAAACTAAGCTTCAACAATTGTATTTCAATACTCCACCATTCAATGTTAGAAACTGAGAAGCCTCTATAGTGCTTACCCAAATGTGCCAAGTACCCTAGTCTGAACAGGATCATCCCCATTCTTCCATCTTGCAAGGCCAAAATCACCAAGCTGTATGTGGATAAATCATTCCATGAACTGAGATGGTCTTAGTTATAACTACCACACCCTAGGTAAAGCATATAAAAACAAACAGATATTAAGTTCGACCTTTTAGTTATTGCATTTTATCATGATTATCTGGTCTCTTGGTATTGTAACATGATGCAAAAGAAACCTCTCATTGTTTCTTGAGTGATGACAGAAACATAGATTCATAGGCATTCTTTAGCATTGTTATTTAAAGAAAACTAATAATATTTTCTAATTAGTGGATATAAACTTTTAGGTAAAGGAATTTTCAATTTTTGTGAAAACTATTTATGGCTTGTTAAGAAATACGGTAATTATGCATTCAATTGTTTGATCTTTACCGGCTCAGCTTGGAAAAGACTAAGAAGATCAATAATCACAATACAAATGAGAATTCTTGGTTAAATTTTATTTCCTACCACAATACAAATGACTAATATAACTGAATATGCATATTCTACAAAGTGAATTCCTATCTGTGTACATGGTCTATCACAAGTAACAAATAAAAGAAGAGCATTAATGTAAGCGTATAAAACACAAAGAGGCAGAGAAGTAGACCATTGGAATAAAGTCATGTGTTAGCAGTATGTTGCTTGGTCGCAAGTCCCGATGTATTATAGGTCCACCACGACATTCTTCGTGTAGGAAACGCAGCCCTTTTGCAGTTGCAATGGCGATAGCAAATCTTTGACGCTACCCAAGAGTATTTGCTGCCTTGTCTGCATAATGAAAAGTATACCAGTTAAGCTTATGATTGTAGTCGTGGTCCAAAATTAGTAAAGGTTACATGGATGATCATTACTATTAGAAGATCCTTACCAAATAGATGCCAATAAAGAGATTTGTTGCAAATATACTCATAAACTAGAATGTTAATTTTCTCCTTGCAACAAAAACCCAGAAGCATAACAATATTCTTGTGGCGGGCAAAACTTAAGACATAAACCTCAGATTGAAACTCCGTAAATCCTTGTGCGCTTGCTTCTTTGTGAACTTTTGCTGCAATCAGTTGTCCATCTCTTAGCTTACCTTTATAAACACGACCATATCCACCTTCCCCTAGTAAGTTATCTCTTGAAAAATCATCCGTTGCCTGCTGAATCTCAGCAAATGTGAATCGCATTTTATCAACATACAATTCAGTCTTCGCCCCACAAACAGAACAGAGAATTGGTGCTTTCGAGGATCTAAATTGGCAGCCACTTTTTTGATGTTTCACAATGATCTCATACTTAGAAGGGTATGTATTCTCCATTTGTTTGCTAGAACCTGGAATGTATAATACACTACATATCACTACAAATGGTAACCAATTTACAAGCACACTACATAGTTATCTGAGAGCACAATAGAACAAGCAATCAGACAATATAGTTTTCCTCTCGCTGCATATATAGCTAGGAGTTTGATGCCAGGCTCATATGATTAATAACCAAGAAAGACATCACATACATTTTCCAGCATACCTACATTATTAACTTTCTGGCAAAAGCACACAGAAATTGTCAGTAAAGTCAGTACAAACAATTCAAAACAGACAACTTAATAAGCTTCCTAGTTCTATTTTGACTCTCAGTTCAATTCAAATATTATATTTTCATCATTACTGCACTTCACATCTGATTTCTGCTCTAATCTAAGAAGTGTAACTAATCATTTCCCATTCAGTATTAATACTAAGTTTTGGAAAGCATGCTTCACTATAGTTGTCTTAGAAATTCTCTCCGTGGTTATGATTTGCGACCGATAGAGTACAGTTTTCGTACAAATTGAAATTTGAAAATAGGAATAATTATTGTATTCTAAAAAGTAATATCTACGAAAAATATAATTGATTTCAATATCTCTTTACTAATATTAATTAACTTTAAAACAGGTTAAACAAAGATTTACTAGCATCACACTAGCACCTCCTAAAAATCACATTTAGGTTTGTAAAGAACTAGGCATTACATCAAATGCCTAGAAATCACATTTAGAATTTAAGAATCACCATTAGATCAGAAAGTGTCGCATTTTCACTTTGAAATTCATAAACTGAAAATTCTTTCCTTTACCTCATAATTGAAAGATTCAATCTTATATGTAGATTTTGTCCTGTTGATCCTAATCCTAATCATACTTGCATAAGGACTAACATAAAATGCTCAAATAAAAATTGACGCTTACTTTAATAAGGATTTTGTTATTCCTTAAAAGACATTAAATCCTAAACAAATAAGAACAAAACAAAATGAAAATCTTCAATTCCCCTAATTTTTGTTCTCCGTCAAGATAATGATTTACAATCAAAATGATTAGAAGTATACAATTATGAAATCCTAAATGTATCAACTTCACCATTAGGCAACACCCTTTCCACTTGACATAATTAGTGCCATCAATTTTATTTAATTTTTTTAGAATGTAAAGACTTTATTGAATCAATACAATTTAAGTACAAAATGGTCTACAACTATAAGCTTCCATGATAACCTAACCATCAAGGAGACACAATAGAAACTATGAAAGTAAACATATTGCTAATGACCAAACACCATATATTGCATCTTTAGGATCATCATTGACTTTTTATGAGTGGGGAATTGAACATCACTTTGAACTTTATGCCAGTTAATAAGGTCAGAGCCCAACAAATTCCTTAAACATTTTAAGGACCATCAAGGTGTAGTGTTTCCTCTATGAGCATGGCTCCTTTAAGGTAATCTCCAATTGTTTATTAGGATCCAACTATAAGTTTGGTGTAACTAGTCGATGATTATTTGCCCTGTGATAAATTGAATAATTGTATTAAGGAGGGTTTGTTCCTGTACAAAAACCTGTTGGAAGATCCTTAAATTCCTCTCCATCCAAAGGCCATATATTGTGCTGCATAGCACTAACTTGAAAACAATCCAATCCTCCTATTTCCTCTTTTAATTCAAACAAAGCCAGTCAATGAATGTCTACCAATTCATTGTAAGAACAGACCTATTCAACATTCTTATAATTGTACCTAAATGTTAGAAGAGAATTTGCATTCAAAGAAGAGACACTTTTGGTAGTTTCTAGCCCCTGGTTATAGAACACATATATCAAATAAATTCATAAATCTTTTCACTCTATCTAATTTGCTTATCCTTCCTTTAACTGCTAGCCACAACATGAATATAATCCTTTAGACTTTGGGAGAGCTGATAATTCACATTGAGAGAGTGCAAGGAGCTGGAGATCAACATCATGATTGTATATAAAGCCTCTTTAACCATATCATAGTCAACAATTACCCTTTAAAGAGAGGAGAGCTCACTAACTTCATTTAAAGGCCCTGCAGTGGACCAATTGTTATGCAAAATAGATGTAGAAGTTCCATTACCAACCTTGTGAATGATCTCTAACCTGATCCTCTCTCTAAGCTTGAGTACATGGATACATGTCCATGATAAATTGTGTTTTTGTCTCAAACACCAAAAACTCTTGCTCCTTCTATAGTATGCATTTATCCATTTGACTTGTAAGGAAACTTTACCATTTAGAATCATCTGAATTCTCCAGATCATTTGCACCTATTTAGTAAGTTTTATAGGCATAGTCCTCTCTCATCCTTAGACAAACAGAGACCACTCCATATGACCTTCGCTAATGACTTTTAGGAATTGTCTGACCAGATAAATCTCCTTACTTGTTTAACTTTCTTGCTAATACTCTTAGGGAACTACAGGTGAGAGGACCAATACATATGTAAACTATTTAGTATTGACTATAATTCTCCGTACTATTGATAAACACCAGCATGTAATTCTTAAATTGATTCTTTCAGTAAGTGGTTTGAAATTTTGTGTATATTAGTCTCTTAGAAGAATTTGGGATTCTAGGCTAGGTAAGAAGGCGCTTAGAAGATTTCAATCTTGTTATGCATGCTAACCAATTGGCAATGTCATCTACCACCGAAGAAATGAACAACTAGTTTCTTTTCTTCGTTGATGGAGAGGCTTGAAAGAACATTGAAAATGTTTAGATCTGTCATACAAACATTAATTAAATTAGCATCAACCTTGGAGAATAGAATTAAATCATTTGCAAACGATAAACATGTTATTCACAAACTCTTACATTTGAAGTGAAATTTAAAGCTCTTTTCCTAGCTAGTCACCTGCTTTATAAGCCTAATTAGAACTTCCACGCTCAAGGTGAATAAGTAAGGGAAAAAAGCCTCCCCTTGCCTTAAACCTCTAGGAATCCTTTTATAAGTTTGGTGAGCTCTCCATTGACTAGTATGCCAAATGAAATGATAGTGATATATTGAGCAATCTAATCAATAAATTTAATAGGAAAACAAAAGGCGTACATGGTGTTTAGTATAAAGCTCCAATCTAGTCATTCAAAGGTCATATGGCATTCAATCTTAGTTTGAAAATTCATGCTTGAATGCTTCCTATTATAGTGACCAGTTCTTAAAGTAACAATATGTTATCCCCTATTAACTTACCATTTATAAATGCCCCTTGAAAAGGATTAGCCAATTGATAAAGAACATATTTCAATTTTTTTGCAATTAGTTTTCAAATAACCTTATAGATGGTATTATAACATGAAATTAGTCTAAATTCCCTTATCAAATTAGGGGCTCATACCTTGGGAATCAATCATATGAAAGTCTTTTTCATCTCCCTCAACATTCTTCCTTTGTTGAAGAATTCTAACACTGCATCAGTCACTAGTGTGCTTGTGCTTGGCCAAATTTCATGGAAAAATAACCATTGATACCATCTGGTCCTGGTGCTTTATTGGGGTTTAATACAAACATGGTTGCTTCCACATCATTTGGATTGAAAAGTCTGATTAATAGTTCAGCTACTTGAGTAGGAATCTACTGATTAATAGTTCAACTACTTGAGTAGGAATCTACTCCTTTATAATAGATTTGAAAAGGTGTAAGCCTCCTAATGAATGTCATCTTTAGAAGTTAGCAAACTACCACTTTTATCCCTTAAGGAGTTAATTATATTTGTATTGCTTTTTGATAAAATAGATTTATGGAAAAACAACTTTTTGTCCCCCTCCTTCAGCCAAAGTATTCTTGATCTTTATAGGTGAAAGATTGATATCAATTGCTTGGTTGTATTGAAGTAGAACAAATTTTTCCTCTTCTTGAAGAGCCATATCTTTAGGGGTAACATAGAGGGAACTTTGAATTTTCTCCAAGTTCTCCTTTGCACCTTTCACAGCCAACTAAGTGTTATTAAACCTCATCTCATTTAGACTTTTAAGCTCTTTTTTCACCTATTGCAGCTTCCTCATACATATGTAGAGCTTGTGAAATTGAATGTTGAGATTAAACCCTTTGATTAGAGCTTCTTCAAATCCATTCACATCAACAAAAAAGTTGTTAAATCTAAATGGAAAGTTCCTTCTTTCAAAGTTGAAGATGTTTTGCACCAAGATTAAGGTGAGGCATGATGGAAGAGAATTGTTATCCGTAGCTTTGCTCTTTGAAAAATTAGTCAACTATTAAGCATTTACCAAAGCATTATCTAGTTTTTTCTCAAGAACTAACTCCTTTTCGGCTTATTATTTCAAATGTAAAAATGACGATTTTTAAGTTAGTAACTTACAAGTAGCTAGCACACTTGTGAAAATCATCAGTGTGGCTTCTTAGCCTAGCAATTCCTTCAGCCTCAATAAAGTGAATCATGCTACTAAAGTCACCAAGAACCAACCAAGGCTTATTCATAGTGGCTCTAATATCTCTCAATTTTTTTCACAAAAGAATTCTCTAGAAAGCATGATCAAAAGCTTATATAAAAGTGAATCAGCTAATCATCAATAGATTATTGAGTATCCTCTAATTTACTTGGTTCATAAGCCACTACCTGTCTTCCATTATAATGATAGTGGTGGTTGCTGACGATGGTCTAGTGCTTCTTTAAGAGTCTCAAACTCTTATAATTATTCCAAAAGAACTATCAGAAATGGGTTAGTATCCTGAATGTAATCAACAAGCATTTGTTGTTTATTATGACTATTAAGCCTCTTGATATTCTAGGCTAAGATTTTCGTTTGGAGGAGAGAGTTGAAGTTTTATGCTTCCTCTTAGAATTCCCTCTTAGTGACTCTTTAGGAGTTCCTTTTAGGTTCTACCTCTCTTGTTGTCATGTTCAAATGAGAAAAGAGGGTGTTTAATGCACCATTTTCTTATTCTTCAACTATAGAATGAGTTCCACTATTGTCATCCTTTTAAAAAGCATTCTTATCTTCCTTTATAGTGCTTTTTCTGAATTTTGATTTTTTGAGCATCTCTCTTTTCTAAAGTTTGTTCCTCATAATTGTATAATTTATTAAGTTCCTAGAATTTTGAAGCGTTTACTATTTATTAAAGTCCCATCCTTGGGTTTGAAGAGCATCACACAATCTCTAATCACTTTCCTTTGTAGTTTTCTCAGGAACCTCATTGTCTTTGCTACCAACCTCTTAGTTAGATTCTAGTTGCATAAGCTCCTTGTATTCATCGGTATGGAAAGTTTTTCCAGTTGGTTTCTATGCTTTCTTTTATAGAACCACATTATGCCTCCATATATGTGACCAATACAACATCATTAAATAGGTTGTCTTCTTCATCTAGTCTTTATAGAGGGATAGTCTTTGGTAGATTTTGGTTCATATCAACGAGCACACACACTATAGCATAGCTCACTCTCCTCATATTGCTAGTTGATTCATCTAAACACAAAGGTTTGTTAATGAAACTTGTCAAGTGACTCAGGCCCTTAATGGTCCAATGTTCTAGAGGGATGTTGCAACCAAAGGGGGATCCATTTTTGCTTAAGATTATGGAGCTTGATGCTAGGTTTCCAAGTTTTCCAAAAGAGGTTTAAAGTTGTAGTGCTAGGGGCCAAATTCAAGAATCTTTTGAGCTTGATTAAGAGAGTTAAACTTGAAAGAGGAACAAGTTTTCATCATTGAGTAGAACGTTTTTAGACCATGTTGCTTCCATTAGTAATTTGCTTGAGCATTTTAAGGCTTGGAATGGGGGTGTTTTATCCATGAAAAATCCTAACACGATTGCCTCCTGCTTTGTTGCAGTTTTTTTCAAGATGTCTACGTTAGGAGCCACTAGTGTTCTCCCATCTGAAGAACTAGGAGGGCAATAGTGAAACTTTAGTGATCATGAAGTATCACCTAGAACTTGTCTCCAATTCTTCCTATTGAAGGCATTGGTTTGGGATCTATAGGTAGAGGTACAAGTTTCCTAAGTTGAGGTTTGAGTAACATGAGTAGCTTTAAAGGTCTAGTAAAGGCGAAATAAGAATTAAAGGTGAAAATTCCTTAGAAATTAGAAGTCTAGAGTTTGACATTATGCTAGAAAAGGAAAATAAAAAGATGGGGACATAGGAGGACAAAATGAATTCCTAAAAGAAGAAATTAGAGGGAGAAAATATGAGAGGAAGAAGGGAAATGAGAAACCAAATGAAGTTGTTACTAGAAACCAAATGAAGTTGGAGAAAGTTGAGTAAACCAAAAATCAAAGCATGATTTTAGAGTAGTGGAAGCTAGAGCCCCGAGTTTGGTTCCTAAAAGAAGGCAATAGTCACGTGTCTAACGAGTTAAGCTAAGAAAGCAACAGATTTAGCCAAACACTCATTTATTACCTATAAAATAGTATTTAACCTTAAGTATTATGGCATTGTCTTTAGAAATACACAAGAGCATTGATTGCATACACATTAAGCTAAATAGTTTGATTATGTGGGACATGAATTATTAAAACCATGCATGAGGTTTTTATCTTGAATAATTCCTAATAGATAAAGACTTCCAGAAACATAGGTTTATTAGATGAAATAGGCATCCATCACATGTTAGAATCTCATTGCACAATTTTTGACATTGGAAGGTGATAAGGGAGACCTACTAAAACCTAATTTAGTAAGGTCAAGCAGCATACTAAAGATTAGTAATTTACTCAACTCTCAAAAATTTTGCCTTTATTACTTTAAAAGGAGAAGAAAGTAGCCCTTGCGATGCAGAAAAGCTTAAGGACTATAGAAGAAACAAAGGAATCAAAATTAGTCAACCACATAATTGAGTTGATAGCAAAGACAACAAGGGCAGAAGTTTAGATTATGTTATAGTTCCTTATTAGATAGGAAGTAGCAATAAGATAACTAAGTTATTTTAGTTTAGATATGTTATCATATTTGCTTATGACTTAAGCTTGTATAATTTTTATTAGAATAGGATTTAAATTCGCTAGTAACCTTTTCCTACTAGAATAAGTGTTCTAAGGACTTCTCTATAAATATATGTACTCTACCCTTCAATAACAAGATATCCTGAACTTTTTTACAAACTTGAGTTTTCAACTAAAGGGTGTATTGCTTTCTTATAAGAGTTATTCTT
>JAOQMN010000006.1:9744303-9759390 GCA_027563555.1 Erythroxylum raimondii | reverse complement strand
TTAACTCTATAAGTTGCTTATAAAATATAATAGTAATGTGTCGATTTTCGGAGGATATACATTGAGAAAAGCTAGATTTTTGCGAAAGGCAAAGATTGTAAAGAAAAAGAACAAACTTTTGAGAACATTAAAGGAAGTTGTCGCATCTCCAAATAGTGTGACTTCAACAGAAGACAACATTTAAATTTTAGAGAAAGACATCCCATGATTTATTGTTGACCAAGAAAAATCAATCAAGGTTATCTTGAGTTAGAATGTTAAAAATCATTATTCTGCTTTTTTTCAAAATCAAAGCTTTCCATGACATAAATGCCAAAAGTAAAAATTTGTAAAAAAAGAAAGTTAGAACATAAAAAAGAGAAGCTTGCTAGGTCTAAAAGTTGATGAGCATGAACAAATTTTAACATAGGATGACAAAGCTCCCGGACAGAAATTTTACGTAAAAGACAAAAATAGAAACTCGCTAGTTTAAAAGTTAAGAGCCTTAAAAATCGTCTAACGACGATCCAAGTAAATTGAAGATCTAACCTTTCAACAAAAAATGCTCCAAGGGTCCTTCGGCTCATGTTGGCATGGAACAAGCTGATGGCCCAAAAAGTTTCTTTAGTTGTGTGGCTAGCGGCGAACGAGAAGCTATCGACATATGACAGGATCAAAACTACTCATCTTGCTTTTGTAACTCTTTCCATGAGACCTTCAGTCATATATATTTTAAATGCTCTTTCTCCAGAACCATACGGCAGGATCTCATCTCAAGATGTGGGGCTCATTGAGCTTTCATAGAATGGAACATGGACAAGGATGATATCAGGTTCCTCCAGCTAGCAATGGGATGCTTGCCAAGAATTTGAATTAAGGATGCTTAAATGACTTGAAAAATTAGTACCATGAACAAGGAGATAAGGTGAACGTATAAAAGTAGGTAAGTGTAACAGTCCTCTTTTTTAACATGTTTCATCTATGATACAGTGACCAAGTAGCTAAATGCTTCGTTGTCCTTAAAGTCCTAAACTTTAAAATCTTGTATCTCAGTTGCACAAAGCTTGTTACTCTCTAATTACTATGAGAATTAAAAAAAAATTAGGAATTTAATCTTTAGCGTCTACTTTCTCCTTTAATACTTATTATTCTTTTTTAGACAAATACTTTAGTTTTTTAGTTGGAGGATAACTCTTGAAGCAACCGGTAATAAGAGGACCCTTTTCAAACCTCCACAAGATGGGTAGTTTTACGCACAGAGTATGTTGTTACTTTAGTTTCTTAATCACATGCATGACACTTTAAACGAGAGTTTGGTGAGCTTGACTAGAATTATACAAAATATTATCACTCCATTATCGTGCGAGTACTTGTTTAACACATCAGTGCAAATTTGATGCCCTATGAAAGTTTCCGCAACGCTTTGGCAGATTCACCATACCTAATAACATCCTTACGAAATTGAAAGAGCTCTCTGTAAGATGAAACACAGAATCATCTTACAGTTCCTTGTACTGATTTTCAATACTCGAAATTTGATTTTCCATTAGGCTCTTCTAGTAGAAACGCCTTGTTCCCTTTGCAATGAGATCGTTGGCAATCAATTATTATTTTTCTTCTTGGTCTCAACAACGTTCTTCAAATATAGTGAAATTGTATGACCTTTCATTGTTCAACACACCCCAAATTTACTCAACTACTTTGGTCGTGTACGTTCACGCGGATTTTAAGACCATATTAACATGAGAAATTTATCACCACCTGCGAATCAAAGCTATGTGGAATGCTATACTGGTATGGAAACTTCTTAAGATTAGTTTGCATGTATTCGGCATTCTGATACTCACCTGCAGAAATCTGAACTAAAGCCCCATTGCTAAGCTTGGAAACACCTTGCTACTACACGAATGATAGTTCACATAAAAGNNNTGTCACCAATGCCAGATTTACAAAAGAGAGGCTGCTGCACGAGAGCATAGATTCCTAAACCATTAATGGTATCAGAGATGAAAATTGAAGTACAAAGCATAAAAGGTTTTACAGAGGAAATTTTCACATCTTACCAAAAATATGCAGTATCATCAATGAAATGGTATACTTTCATCGTAATACGACTGGTTCGAACGGACTCCATTTTACAACATCTGTCAGTGAGAAACATCTGCTTCAAGTTCCCCGTGAACATAAACTGGATTAAGTACATAACTAAGCCTATCTGTTTGTTGCCGCTAAAATGATAGTTTTCACCCAGAGAATCCAATAATTCCTTGATTCTTGTCAAGCGAATAGTCAGTGTAAATCACAGTTTGGTGCCAGTATCCAAAAGTCAGGAGAACCTATGGTATGCCTTACATTAGTAAAACAAAACTCTTGGCATCAGCTACTTGTCTAAAATCGAAGTCATTTCTAAAGAAAATTACACGTTTTTCAGCTCGCATTTCAGTTTATCAGCCCTTCATTTGACTGCTTGAAAGCTTTTCTTCGTAATTAAGAGCAGCATTTAGAAGAATGTCCATTCCTTCCCTTCCTTTATCTAGTACCTTTTCACAACTCGTAGCCTGATTCTTCTCCATACAATTCCCATCCCTTTTATCCACTTCAACTTTTCTTGTAGATTTTGGCATTTGCTGCCGCAATTTCCTTTGATGTTTTTTAAATGCCTTCTTAGCCCTGTTTATCTCTCTGATTTTTACAGTACAGTGTTTGCAATGCCATTTTTCGGCTGGAATAGCAGTAAGTGGCGGATCCAAGCAGCCAACATGATATGCATGATCACAACTATCACATAAAACAATTCCTTCCTCTTTGTCATCTCTAAGGCAAATTCTGCACAAACAAGAAGGGCAAAACCAATCAGGACCGCATGATTTTAATTGCTTTTCTGAGAGGCACTTCACATGGTAATGATTGAAAAAGCAGAAGTCATGATCGCATTTCTTTATCATGTCACCTTCTCTCACAACATTCTTACAAACTCCACAAACACCCAATTTTTTTTTCTTTTTCGATGTTTCACGCTCATGACCCAGGCTACAAGTTGTAGCAGTCTCAGCTTCATTGAGTTTTTCATTTGTTGGATTGATCTTATCACCAGTTTGTTTAAATTCCATTCCATAGCCATTCAGCTGCTTACAAACTACACAATCCATATGATGGGTCCCCATTTCACTAGAAACACAGTTGGCACACCAGAATACTGGAGGAATCACCGAGGGAATAGGCTTTATGCATGAGATGTGGTACATTTCTTCGCATGAATCACAAACTAAATACTCCCTTCCACCTGCCTTCTCACCACAAGCTCGGCAAGTGCAACCTTCGAATGTAACAAAATCTTTCTCTGATTTACCATGAGATTCAGCTTCCTGGGCAGTGCTAACCTGTTAAGAAAGTAAGACCTTTAGAGAACTTCACCATTCCAACTAAGTCAAATCTCAATAAAAAGCATTGAACTTTTATGTATTTGAATATAAACAAAATATTCCCATGGAAACATTGTAAATAAGCTCCTGCATCAAAGTTCCAACAATACACAGCCATTAGAAAACACATTGAACAAAACTACACTTTATCACTTACAAAGGGAATTCCATCTTCGGATGTACAACGTCGGGAGCCTCCTACCTGAAAGAGCACAATTCTACATTGACTTAATAGTCATAACAAAAAGGATGTGTAACCTCATGATGCTTATCATGATATTCAAGTACGAAGAATACTTCTTGGCTGCACTACCTCTTCATTGTAACAAGACTTTGACACATCTGAGAGACCTTTTGCTAAACAAATCAATTGATTACCAACAACTTGAAGTTTTCTCCACACCTGGAAAAGAAAATTGCAAACAGCAAAAACAGAATTTGGAGTGATTAAAATGCTTGTGAAGTAATTCCTACATGAATTTTAATTTCTGCCATAACTTCTAAATTTATCGTGATGCATGTAAACAAAAAAAGACCTTTTTAAGTACAGGACATTTGTATCAGTTGAATTATCAAATTAGAAGTTGGAAAAGGAAATTCAAATATAGCTTGATAGTTGGTTCCAAACCCATAGATTACGAGAAGGTACGAGTGGAAATTGTTTCTCTTTAAATGTCAACGTGACGTACAATAGAAGGGAAGTGAATGAGAGAAGGACCAAAATAAAATTCAAACTCTGTTACTCTGAGAGATAAGAGCCTCAAAAAGCAGAGGAATAAGGATGTAGTTATAGAATAACACCTAAAACATTCACAGACAAACAGAAGGTTCATATTTTTGGAAGTCCATATTTCACGTCGTTGGCACATCAAAAGAGATAAAATCAAGTAAAATCAGATAAACGATTCCAAAGATGAATTGGAAATAGCATGAACATAATAGAATAGAAAGAGATGTATAGCACAAACTTAAACCAAAAACAAAAAGCAATTTCATTATACTAATAAGGATTGTGAAACTTACCTGTTGAATATCGGCAGAAAAAAGTGAAGGCGAACATTCATATGCTCCCTCTTTCATTCTTCTGTTTATGAGACGTATGTTAAAAAGGTTGCCAGCCTTCACTCCTTCAAAATTTTCACATAATAGATTACACAATGAAGTGAACTTTTCATGAAGTATGATACTAAGGAAAACACGCTGGCACATCTCAGTAACTGATGGACAGCAAGATTCATCCAGAGCTCCATTGGCTAAAACTTTAGTGTGAAGATTGTTATTAGGCATGCACTGTGCTTGATTAGAGGATTTTTGGCCATCTTCAACACAAACATCCGACTCCTACAGAAAACAACAAAAGATGAACAAAGTAAAAAGAATCTAGAACAAGAATGAAAGTTTTGTTAAACTAATGCTAGCCAGAGGTATCCATTTCAGTAAAGTCAAAAACCTTAGCTCCCACCATAAGTGCATCAAGGATGCATCTGTTCATGCTTCCCTCATCACCAATTAACGACTCATACAAGCGCACGAGTACAACTTCTCTCCACTGCCTGGATGAAACAACATTTGAGCCATTCGTGGATGCAGGAAACTGATGATATGGTTGACTTGTGGTCTACAAAGAAACCTCACATAGAGAAGTTATACAATAATAAGGATAAAACGAATACTAATGAAATAAAATTGTATCAAGAAAAGAATGATGGAAAAACTAAAACCAACAAAAAATATGAACTAGGTGGATAGTTGACCAAATTTAGCCAAGGAAAACACTTTTAGCAGAAAAGAGTTCTTGGAAACTGCACAATCTTCTACTCTTTCCTTCTTAATTCACATCATCCAAATTTTGAAACAGATCAAAAGGCAGAGTACAGCATGATCATGTTAACTGTCAACACTAAGTAATGCTCAACAACTAAATTTAACTAAACATAACATAATTATAGCCAAAATTGTTTGTATTACCTGAAAATATAAACTTCCAGTGAATGACAAGATGGATTAATTCAGATCTAAATACAACTTTTTGCATAGTCTCATAATAGCTACTCCACCATAATAAACATCAAGTTCTTAATGGAACAAACGGATACTTTATGTCATTTAATGTCAGACACTTTCCAACCAATCCCAGAAGGACTGAGAAGAGCCAACCGTCATATGAGCTCAAGCTTTCCACCATTCGTTCATACAGATGAAAGCCAAAGTGTAGTCACCCACAACATGAGCAACTTGTCTGATTAAGATCCATGGATTAGTGACATGATCATCACAAACTTCCATGGCTAAGCATCACTACCAAGTTATATGTCACAGTCCTTGATAATTCAAAATCACCACCTAAACTACAAATTGAAGTGATTGCAACATGTTTAAGAATAGTAGATAACTGAATCAACACAGAAAATTAGCTTGTCTGGATCCACATTAGACCCTTTAAGGCCCAAATCAGTGATTTAAAGCAGCTGAGGCTTTAGCTACAGTGGAGACCCAAGTTCATCTACCTTTATTTTTCTTTTGTGTGATTCAACCTTCGGAAGCATTTACTTGGCATGTACATAAAAGAATCTATATACATACTTTATATGTATTTGAATAGATCTTTAAGAAATATGTAAACAAAAGAATGAGAACCAGCATTGAAATTGTAATTCCCATTCCAACTCAACAAACTAGAATTATAACCTACAATTGTTGTCTTTAGGCACAGCTCAAAATTGCCAGAATCACAACAATGAAGTGGTTTTTGTAGGGGTAGAAGCAGTGCCATTAAGGCCAGTAAAACCGGCATAGCAATAATGAGGATGGTCACAATGGCACTTACGAAGATCATAGAGAAACCATATTCAGTATCATTATGTGTATCATATAGAAAAGATTTTAAGATATAGTAACTAACAATGAACAAAATCTACATCTTTAAAATTGACCATCACCAACCTGATTTTCATTCCTTTTCTCATTTTCAACAATCAACTCAAGTTTCTTTCTGGAATAAAACTTCATTCATATTCCCCCACCCAAGGCAAACAAAAGTATTACTCCAAAAAATTTTAAACATACGGACATTTTGCACAAAACATAGTAGCTGCAGCACATTTTTCTAAGTCATCTCTTGCGAGTTTCAGGTGAAATTTTGAGTCTTCCTAAATTGCAGCAGACCAAACAAATGAAATTTAGCAAAACCTCTTCAATTATCAAATATAAGAAAGCAGTCGATTCAAATTATCACTTAACCCATGCATAGGCAAATGATAGAAACATACCTGGTTTTCTAATTTACTAGCAGATCCTACAGAGCCCCTCTCGTCCTCTTGACCCTTACTCTCTGAACAAGACCTTGTTTGCCTCCGCCTCTTGTAAGTTCGAAATCCTTCACTTGTCCCCGAGAAACCATCAACGCCATCATTTCCAATGCCAAACCCAGACAAATTGTTCGCTGTTTCACCTCTCAAGCCTGGAGCTATCCCATCTGTTCCACAACCATTACTTGGTCCCTCTTCCAAGCCCATTTCTCACCACACTAGAACTTAAAAAAAGAAAGATCATTAATTGGAGTTTTGTTGAAAAGGGGAACTGAATCTAATGCATACAGTTTCCTAGAGTTTCTAAAGTCAAAATCTTGTATCACAGTTAAAAAAATTCTAAAGTCATATAAAGTTACCCCGAAGATTGAAGATTCGAAATGAAAACCTAGCCTTATCCATGCAAGTTCATTCCTTTCTTTATTGAGCGGTTTCACAATTACCAGAGAAAAAAGCGAAGAGGAAAGAGTATTAAAAAAAAGCGTACCTCTGGCAACCCCAGAAACCCTAAAATCCGACGAGATAGCTTTAGATTATTAGTACAGTCTAACGAGAGAGAGAGAGCGTAGTTTCTTTAGAGTTTCTTGCTCTGCAATTGCAAATGACGACTCCTTATCCGTGAGCATCTAAGTAGCCTGTCAGTCTATTGTTTAAATTTTGACTTCTTTTCGCTTTCAAGTAACTGAAGTATCAACGCTCGCTATTTTCGTCATTTATTTCCTCATTTTAATTAGACTAACTTCATTTTCCCTTCCCAGGCCTTATTCATGCAAATTTGATCTACTAATCGCAAAACTTGAGAAATTAAATTATATTTATTTGAAAACTAACCTTAAAGTCTAATTTATCAAAATTTTAGTTCATCTAATCGATCTTAAATAAATATCATAATTTAATTTAGACATATTACCTTTTAATTATTATTTTCTTTTTTAATTAATGTGCTTACACCCCTTTTTATAACAAGAGAGGTTTCAATTTATTCTCTATGAAAAAAAGATATTTACTATTATTTTTTATTTTTGATGATTCAAAGAAAGTAAAACCAAATCATTCAAGTAAACGAATCATTTAATTTAAAATACATATTATGTAACCAAGTATCGTGTGTTCTATAAAGCCTGAAAGAAAAATTGAAGATCTTTCATTTTGTAAATTAATGTAATTTTTGTATAAATAACTTAATCATCAATTTTAATACTTGAATTTTTTATTTATTAAGAAAAATTAAGGTTTTAATTTTCAAAAAAAGTTGAAAACCGCTTAAAATGAGAAAACTAAAAGTGTTATCAAAATTGGGTGTTTTGATGTTCTTAAAAAACTTAAAGTATTGAAAACTGATGTTTTAAAAATTTTTGAATGTCAAATTCTCCCTAGGGTTTAACTTAATGAACAAGTTGCTAAGTAGTTAAAAATGGTTAGATTTTAACTGGTTAAACATTCGGCTAGTTGAAAGGTTATAACCAACTAATTGATGAGTGTTTTCAAAAGTTACAATAAGGGTGGATTCTGCCCAACTAGGGGGTTTGACTAGTTGATACCCTAATTAGTCAAAGAAGGTGATGGACTAGTTAATCATACTCAAAAACTAGTATTACAATGACTAATTTATGTCTCTAACTATTTGAGGCATTATAGGTTATAAATACTTAGTTTTTCAACTTCATGACATTTTATGATTACAAATATATATGTGAGAGAGTTTTCAAACATTTTAAGCATATGCACATTCATTATGAATTAACTGTGAGCTTTAGAACATTGAGCAAGCACGACTTATTGAAATTATAATGAACTGGTGATTGTTTCTTGTGCGTATTTGATTCAAGAAATCTTTTTTTTAGAAATTAAAGATGTATTAAGCTAATAAAGAGTAAAATGCAAGAGGTCTATGTTGGCCCCCGAATTTTTTTCTTTTCTTGTTGAATTAAGCATAATTTAAAGAAATTATGAGGTTTTGATAGATTAAATTTTTTTGGAGTTAATTATTATGCCAATGTTAGTAGGATTTATCATTGGTTAGTTGAATTAAAGTAGTAAGAGTGTATAAAGGACAATTTAGCATGTCACTTAAGTATAAAAGCCATAAAGCATAAAGGAATGGCAAAGTTGACATTGCACATTCATTAAAGGTATAACTGGAAGAAGAAAGTGTAGTCTTGCTCTAAAGAAGGAGAGAAAAATCCGAAAAATGGAGAGAAAGTAGAGAATAATGAAAATGAAGAGAGAAAGGAGAGGGAGTTGTGTTCTTGAGAGAAAAGAAGGAAGATCAAGTTAGGGTTCATCTTTTCTTAGCTTTTAGGAGTGATTTTGAGGTTGTTCAAGAAGAGAAAAAGAAAGAGGAAGATAAGAGCTTCCGTTTGAGCTAAAAATCTCTTTATTTGGTGAGGATTCAAGGTAAGTTCATTCTTAATCCTTTGAATTTTTGGAAGGGTTTTAGTTCATGGATGGGTTTAAGTATTCTAAAATCAATTTTAGTGAATATGCGTTGTGGATTCTCAATTTGTGTTCCTATTGAATTGGGATTTTTGCCAATGTTAAAGGGAATCAAGAAAAGCAAGAGGAGCAAGAGGAGAGGCACCTTTAAGCATGTTTTTAAGCAAGGAATCCAAGGTGGGTTACATGTTTATAGTTAAGTTAATGAGCCATGAATATTTTTCCAAATCAATTGAGTTAAATGATTTCAATCACTTTATAAATGTTGCATTTATTGCTCCTTAAATGATTTAAGTAATTGCTACATCTTTGGTACATGAATCTTGTTGATGATTTATGAAATGAAGATGGAAAAGGTATTTGAAATATATTATGCTTATGGAAATCATGTTTCTGAAATGTTCCTTTTGGGCAATATATTTACAAGTCATTAAATTCATGTTTGTGTGGGTTTGTGCTGGTCCATTCTCTTATTTCACGTACACATTGACCATGTTAAAGGCTTCTTACGCCTACCCGCTAGTGGCATGGAGCTCCTTCACGGATTCTCTTATGTTTATGAACTACGTAAAACCATTATGTGGGTTTATGATAGTCCATTATGTTATTACTAGAGTTTCGCAAGAACTCCCTCAGGTTTATAGACCTACCCAAGCAATTATGATTGCTTATGTGTTTATGATTTGTTGACAAGTTTGATGAACACATGACTGATGTTGATTATGAATTGTTTGACAAGTTGAGAATTTGAGAAATATGTGTTTTTATGGATTCAATGCAAATTTACTACAGCAATGAATATTTTCAATGGTTTTGCTTGTTTCGCTGTTATAAACTTGTTACCCACGAGCTTTTAAGCTCACCCCCATTCTTCCCCACCTCCAGGTGATAAGCGAGAGATCAAGTGATCGAGAGTCAAGTCATCACTCCAAATCTGCATATTTTTTATTTTAAGTTAATTTATGGAAAACACAAGGCTTTAGCCGCATTTCAAGTGTTACTCGTTCATGTATATTTTATATTTTTGGGTTATGAGACCAATGATGTATTGTGGCTTGAAATGCCCATTAAAGCTTTGTAAAACTCTTTCCTTTTGATGTTAATGAAATATGAATTGTGTATGGACGATGTTGAGTTGAAATTAGGTATGCTTGAAGAAGTTATCAACTTGAGATGATGAATTTTTTACATGAATTGTTGTTACAAATAAGTGAGATGTTTTGGAAAAGAAAGATAGGATTTTGTGAATGATGAGAATTAGTTATAAGTGATGAATCAATTAAGTAGAGATTAAAGAGTTTAAGGGAATAAAGTTGGCAGTTGAATTGTTATGAAATGATGTTGTATTAGAGGAAGTGAAATTAGGGACAATTTAGAGTGAAAGTAGAGTTAGGGTAGATGTAGAAACCTTTGGGAAGGCTCTTGAGTGAATTTTGTCTCGTCTATATCCATTGTTTAGACTTTAGGTTCGCTGAACGAAACTTCTCGAGTCTAGAAAGGATCCTAGCCTCGTCCATATCCGTTAAACGGAAATTAAGTCCATTAAACGGACCTTCACGGGTCTGGAAAACACTCCAGCCCCATTTATGTCCGTTTTGGTGTAGTGTATGTCTGTTTAGCAGACATTCTCTGTACACTTTTAGCAGTTAGCAATTTTGACCCTCTAAATGGAAAAATCTCTCTTCGAGTCTTCACGAAAGTTGTAGATTTAGAAGAGCTCTTTGAAACCGTCCTAGAATGGCCTCAATCCAACATCTCTGGTGAAAGTTATCCCATTGTCTCAAAATAGGTACAATATGATTGAGGACATAATCATAAGAATGGATTGTTATATCAATTGATCAAACAGGGAATTTTTGGGATGGTATGAGAATGAAGATGAACCGATGATGGCTAATGATATTTCATTGAAATAACTCTACAGGGTAATACGCTCATGTTTTATGATTCTAAAGTTGGACTCTAGAAACGGGGTCCAACATCTTATAGTATCAGAGTAACTAGGTTTAGGAGTATCCTTGGCATGAATGGGTAGTTTTAAAATACGAAATAAACAAGCATTGTTTTAAATGAACAAGATGCATTGTTTTTGTATTGTTTTACTTGATTTGAAATTGTTTTACATGAAGCGTGGGTTAAGAAGGTTTTACTTGCACACATAACAATTTGAACATGACATAAAACATGAACTAAATATTTTTTAAATGGTTTTAAATTGAAGGAGTGATTATGCCACCTCGAAAGAGAACTTGAGGAGCTAGGACTCGATCTTGCTCTCGCCAAGGAAGTACGGATGAATCTTATGTCCCGCAAGACATGGGGACACACTCTGCTCATGATTCTGAGGCACCTAGTGCACAACATGAAGTGCCACCGCCTCCTCCTCCTATGCCCCAAGTAAACCCCATGGACTCAAGTTTCTTTTAAGCCTTTTTCAGGTTTTCACGCATAATATGGGCCAAGTGCTACAAGTTCCAATGCAATCTCCAGTGGAGAGGAGTGGTCAGTATGATAAGCTTTGCAAGTATAGGGTTGTAGACTTTAATGGGACTACGAATCCTGAAGAGACTGAAGTATGGTTGAGAACGACAGAGAGAGTCCTATTTCAGATGAAGTGCACCAATGAGGAAAAATTGGATTATGTAGTTAGCTTGCTACAAGGGGACACACTCCATTGGTGGAAATCAGTGCCTCATAGTCAGGTCATACCACTGGTATTGTCATGGAGAAACTTTCTGGAAGTTTTTAGGAAGGAATACTTCTCAAAAGTTGATATCCAAGGGAAGGCCAGAGAATTCCTAAATCTCACACAGAGGGACATAAGTGTGAGTGAATATGAGCTGAAGTTTACTCAGCTTTCATGATATGCGGCCAATATTGTTGCGAATGAGAAGGATAAGTGTCGTATGTTTGAGGGAGGACTTCATTTGGGGATCAA
Organism: Erythroxylum raimondii; assembly: GCA_027563555.1. Classification (NCBI taxonomy): domain Eukaryota; kingdom Viridiplantae; phylum Streptophyta; class Magnoliopsida; order Malpighiales; family Erythroxylaceae; genus Erythroxylum; species Erythroxylum raimondii. Next base: position 9,747,307 of record JAOQMN010000006.1, on the reverse strand, counting down.
GGAGAAAGTATTATCCACAACTTTTATGACTACTAGTTGTTGGTAGATACTACACTCCAAGTTGAGAAACTAGAGAACATAAAGTATGAAGTAAATAGGAAGAGGAAGAACTGAGAACAGTCTTCCAAAAAGGGAATGAGTGCCCCAATTCTTGAGAGGAGTATGAGGAATTTCCATACACAGAGTGAAGTGGGAAGTGGTAGCTTTTCTAAGAACAAGCAAGCAAAGACAGCTTCAGTGCAAGCCTCAATTGTAGGAGGCAATAGAAGGATGGAGAGGAGTAGGTACATGAACCCCCAATGTGAACATTGTGGGAAGTTTCACAGAGGAGAGTGCTTCAAGTTACTTGGAGTATGTTTTCGATGTGGAAAGAAGGGACAAATAGTCAGGGAATGTCCCCAAGCACCAAGGCAAGATGGGTCACAGTTGAAAGCCCCAAAGAGCGCTGAAATAGTAAGAACCAAGCCAGCCACTAAAGTTGGAAGTTCTAGAGCAACAAAGAAGGTTATTCCTCCTAGAAGTCCAAGGGGTCAGGCACAGGCAAGGGTGTTTATCATGATCAGAGATGAAGCTACAGCCACACTTGAAGTTGTTACCAGTATGGCTCAGTTATTTAATTCAGAAGTATATTTACTGATTAATTCTAGCTCCACGTATTCTTTTGTTTTTGCAAGCATGACATTACATGGTGTTAATTTGGTGCCATTAGAGAGTCCATTGATTTTTGGTACTCCTTTAAGGAGGAAGGTGATAATAAGTCAAGCATATAAAGATTGTGAACTTTTTATTGATGGCGCTAGACTGGTAATGGACTTACTACCTGTAGATTTAAAGGGCCTAGATGTTATACTTGGAGTGGATACCATGGAGAAATATCATGCAAAGTTAGATTGTAGCCTCAAAGAGGTAGAATTTGATCTTGGCAAGGGTGAGAAGGTGGCTTTTAGAGGAGACAAAAGAATACCATCACCAAAAATTATTTTTGCTTTGCTAGATGACAGGATGGTGAGAAAAGGGTGTGAAGCCTTCTTGGCATAAGTTGTGGACATCAAAGTGAATGAAGAAAAGTTAGAAGATTTTCTAATCATGAGGGAATTTCTAGACGTGTTTCCAGAAGGTTTACCTGGTTTGCCACCAGCAAGGGAATTGGAGTTTGCCATCGAATTGATTCCAGGTACCGCACCCATTTCCATACCACCGTATAGAATGGCTCCAACTGAGTTGAAGGAGCTTAAGGAACAGTTGGAAGAGCTGTTAAAGAAAGGGTATATAAGGCCAAGTCCGTCGCCATGGGGAGCACCAATTCTATTTGTTAAAAAGAAGGATGGAACATGGCGCATGTGCATTGACTATCGGAGACTCAACAAGGTGACCATTAAGAACAAGTATCCTCTACCACGAATCGATGATCTATTTGACCAGCTGCAGGGAGCAAAGTTCTTCTCCAAAATTGATCTCAGGTCAAACTATCAGTAGCTCAGAATCAGGGAATTTGATGTAAACAAGACAGCCTTTAGGACACGTTATGGGCATTATGAGTTCCTAGTCATGCCATTTGGATTGACCAATGCTCCAACTGCATTCATGGATCTTATCAATAGGCTTCAGGGAGTATCTGGATCAGTTTGTCAAAGTATTTATAGATGACATTCTACTTTATTCCAAGAGCGAAGAGGAACATAAGGAACATCTTAGGATAGTGTTGCAAACACTAAGGCAGAAGGAGCTTTATGCCAAATTCAGCAAAAGTGAATTTTGCTTCATGAGGTGATATTCCTTGGACATGTAATTTTAAAGGATGGGGTACATATTGATCAAAGGAAAATTGAAACAGTGGTGAAGTGGCATGCACCCAAGATAGTGACAGAAGTAAGAAGTTTTCTAGGTCTAGCAGGTTATTATAGGAGACTTTTGGAAGGATTCTCTATGATAGCTGATCCACTGACCAGGTTATTGAGAAGAATCAAAAGTTTATCTAGAATGATGAATGCCAAAAGAGGATTATACAATGAGAGCATCCAATGCATTTGATTATAGGAGATGAGGATTATACAGTTTACAGTGATGCTTCAAGAAGGAAACAATGAGACACTTCTCATTCTATGTTTTGGCCATACATAGGGTGTAGGAAAATCCCGGTGTGTGTATCACATACACACGGTGTGGAAAACAAAATTTTTTTATCTCGGGACGTTCCCGAAAGCCAGGATCCATGTGTCTATATTAAGAGTCAAACCATAACGACCAAAGGAGACCGTCTCTAACGGTATCCACGCAGAGGTCGGAGAACCTAACGGGGCAAACCCTTTGACCCGGGAATAACTAGAACAAAGTAAAGAGTGCTAGCTCTTACCTTTGTCCTTGGAGAGCCAAAGAAGACGATGAAGGAGATGCCTGGAGAAGAAGAAGGTGCAGTGCACCTTAGAGAGGAAGCTTTGAAACTTTTCTTAAAACCTTTCAAAGACCACCCACAAACCTAATTCTTCAACCCTCTCTTATATGCCACGACCACCATCTCCCTTTTTGTCTTATATTCACTTTTCTTTAACTATTTAAAGACATAAAAGACATAGGAAGAGAAGCCATCCACGTTGATGGCTTATAGCCATTAGTTATAAGTTTGTCTTATTAGGCTATTTTGTCTTCTTCTCCACCACCTTTCCACGTTATGCTTCATATATATATATATATGTATTAATTAATTAATTACTTAATTAATTAATAGATATATATATAAATACTGAAGTGGTCCAGTCACACTGAGGTCGGTCCTACCGGCCTACCGGTCCTGGTATGGGAAAATCACCGGAGACCTGTTTCAGCAATATCGATGTCGCGATCTCATCGGGACATATCCCGATCTCATCAGGATCCATTTAGTTCTATTGCTCTCCATATATTGGATCTCTATCCAAAACTATTTTACAAATTCTCCGAATCACTCTTATGCGTGTGACCCATTAGGTTCCCGGTTATGTTGGCCACTTAGATTAACACTTAATCT
>JAOQMN010000006.1:9704046-9715830 GCA_027563555.1 Erythroxylum raimondii | reverse complement strand
GAAGAGGACCCAATATGAATCCGCCACCAGATACAAGTAGGCCACCAACAGTCCCTCCAAGAATGCCACAAAGTGCACAGAATGCAATGTGCATTGCAGTCCAGCCAATTGAAGCCTCACAAATTGATTCTGTATTGCCTACGCTAATCCTCTTAATATGTTCTTTGTATAATTTAATGGCTTCATATCCAAACACTGCAAGTGCGATTGGTAGCTGCAACAGACAACCCAGGTTATGAGGACCAAAATTTATTAACTTGGCAAGTATTAGAAAAATGAAGAAGATCCCACTAGAAAGAGAGCAATCAAATTCCTATTGTTGGCACCTGCAAACAGAAAAGGACCCAATACCACGTACTGCAAACTGCTACGTCGTTCTGCAAAGCAGGTAGGAATAAGAAGAATGATCTATGTAATTTGTTCAAAGCCATAGCAAATGGAAGAGAACCTGTCTCAACTTGCCTTGATGATTTGCAGGAGAAGGAAAAGAACCCAAACAAGTATTAGCATCAAAAGTTTCTTCCATCTGAGGTTTAAGCGCATTATTTGCTGAAAATTCAAGAAACAAAAAAAGGACTCAGTTAACCTCACAACTGAGGATGGTAACTGCAGAAGATTATATCAGTTGGTTCGTAGAATCACCATTGCTGTTTTCTTTTCCTGTGGAATCAATGGCTCATATTCTGTGTTAATGAGTACTGCACATCTCAACAATAAAATAAATTAGAAACTGTCCAAACTCAAAGATACAGTTTGTGGAACTTCCATACAAATAGCTTATATGTGAGAGTCTTACGTTCATCGTGGGATTTCACCAAAGTTTCTTCTTGCCGGGCCATTTGTTTCTGCGTATTTTTGACATTGAAATTTCCAGAATAGTTGAGTATAACACAGTTCCAATTATATGTCCAAGTCAATGGAGCAGCAAATTATTACCTTTAGAATTGACTCCTCCTTCCACATTTCAATTCCCTTACAAAAGGACCTAGAAGATGTTCCTGGTCACAGACCTTCATCAGCATAAACATGGCAATCACTGAATAGCAATATTTACAAAGAAAGAACCTGCTGAGACAGTACCTAGAAAGAGAATTATGATGAGGACAGTGATTAGCCAGTAGGGGAAGACAACACTCAAAGCAACCCCAATGGTGATGCCAAGCATTAGCATGGGCTGGAATAATAGAGCCAAGTCATAGTCTATAATGGGCACTTCCTTTGTTGGATGGGGCACTCTTAGGTTGTACCAAACTGATGAAGCTGACGCTCCCATTATCATACCTGCACCAATTGAATACAGTCATCATCAAGTCAACAAGTAATGCTCTTTTAACGCAAAACTCCGACATCTGAGTTGAGCTATTATGTGCCCAAGTTGTAAACACCAAGGTCATGTCTAAAAGCTAGAAAGAAAATATAAGAAACATTCCGTACGAAAATTCTAGTCGACAGACACAAAATAAATCATAAGCACAATCTCCTGCTCTATCTAGATGACAGATTCAAGAGACGTGTTGGACGGAAGACGGTATTATAAAATAAAGGAACAAAACGAAAACCAAAAAGCTAACGAATGATTACTGAAAATACATTTGGACATAGCAGCAGCAGACTTGGTATCGAATCCAACAATCAAAGTGAGCATAGGAACAAAAATGCCTCCGCCTCCAACACCACCGACGGTTCCACATGCCGATCCCAGAAATCCTATCACAGTCGCCAACACTGCCCTCCAACTAAACGCCAATTTCTGCAACACCAAGAACACCATCAAGATTCTTCCGTCACATGAACTAGACATATAAAGCATCAGTGAAACGACTAAAAAAAAGGCCATTAACGATCAAACCGAACCAAACAAAAGAGGAAGCGAAAGACGTACTGGCCAGACTCTTTCGACAGTGGACACACGTAAGGAGTTGGAAAGATTGGAGTTGTAAGGCAGGGCATTGTTGTTGGGCTCCGCGATGAAGAAAACGGAGAGAACGGCCACAGAAAAACCACACAGCAGATAAAGAACCAATCTTTTTGTGGCCATTAAGCGTCTAGAGTTGTTTTTAAGTTAAAAAACAAGGAGATACCCGAGAACAACAACAGAACCAAAAACCTCCTAGAACTCTTTGTTTTCCTCCTCTAACACGACCCTGTTTGGTGTTGTTCGGAGCTCACCAGGATTATAAGTAGACACAAACACAATAATGAAAGAAAAGACAAAAACCTGAGCAGGGAAGGGAAGGACCGTGTTTGGTGTTGTCGTTTATATACGTCAATGAATGGTCCCCCCTTTTCAATGTCCTGTAACTTTACGGCATTACTACTAAAGATTTTTTAAAAGGGAATAACTGAACGGTGGATTATGTATGCGGTCTAATTTGAGTAATTTCACTATAAATCTATATATTTAATGTTTTTTATATTTCTTATTAAAAAACACCAAAACATTCTTTTTTTTTTTTGGTGAGAAAAACATTCTTTTTTTTAACAAAGGAGAAAAAAACCAAAATACTTAAACAACGGTACAAAGCTCCTTGTTTGTTTCGGTGAATGAGTTTTATGACGATCGTCGGGGGCCCCTTTTGCGATACATAAGTTAAAATTGCACCTTTTATGTTCGGTGGATTAAACCACGGGTACCAAAAGATTCTAATTTAACCAAACAAGAAGTTCCCCGTATATATTGTATGGTCAATCTTCACATTAAGAGGCATAGATTTTATCCCTTAAATAAAATTTGACTTTGCATTCTGTGGAGAGATGGCCAAAAGGATGGAATCCGGAATCTAAACATGGTGAATGGTGATTGCCAAATTCTCAGCCAAGCATCCTCACAGCCTATCCAAATCTTTTCATGACAATGACCAATGGGCCCACTTTTTTTACTTATGAATACGACTCAAAACCTGTTGAAGGACGACACGACACGACACTCGTTAAGATAATGGAATTATATAAATGTAATAATAGATTATCAAAGGAGTTGTTTTAAACCCAAGACGCAGGGTAGGTCATAAGACGCTATTCTAGTTTAGGTTGTAGCTGTTTAAAATTTAATGTCAGAATTTTGTCTCTTGTAAAGGACCTACCTGATTTAAGCGGGGATTAATCTAAGTGTGAATAGTTTAAAGGTGCCTCTTATAATTATGATCCGTCTAAGACTTCTCGTGAGAAAAAAAGGAATTGTTTTAAAATTAAAAAAAATAAATTAAGTTTAAGTGGTCAATCCTAAAATCTATCTATCAGTAATAAATAGAGTAATTAGACATATAAATCAGCGGATGTTTTCAAGTATGTATAGTTAATAATTCCTCCGCAGAAGTGACCGAGATAGTTTCCTTGTTTAAGACAACTACGTAGGTCTAGTGAGTCACAGCCTTTATCCATCTATAGCTAACAAATTATATTCTATCGGAATTTTAAAGATAAGGAGGAAGAACAAGGAGGGATAAGAAAAAATTAAACGATAACACTTCCATACATTTATTATTAAATTTGATTGTCTTATATAGATAAAATACAAACAACTAAAATAGAATTTTTAGCTACTAAATTTAGTTTATAAGATAAGATTAAAGATAATCTAAGACTTATTCTAAAAAAATTTAAACAACTTTAAAATTTGAATTAATTCTCAACATATTCTTTCAACGAGTAGTTGGGAAGTATGTATCAAGTCATATTAGGGTCCGTTTGGTTGAGCTTTTGTCAGTAGAGCTTTTGTCAATAGAGCTTTTGCCAGTAGAACTTTTCTAAGAAGAGCTTTTTTTAAAAGCCAATTGATTGTTTGGCTGTCAATTAAAAAACAGCTTTTTTAAAAGTACTTCATACAGTAGACTGTTTGGCAACGAAAAAATAAAAAGCACTTTTTTTTTTCTATTTTTATAATCTAATTACTATCAACTAAATGTATATTATATAATATATTAATTATTAATAAAAATGAATAATTTATTTTAATATTATATTTAATTAAGTCAATTAATTAATTTTATTCAATAATTTATTTAATTTTGTAATTTAATTTAATTTAATAATTATTAATAAAATATAATTAAATTTAAATATCTTCAAAATATGTCAATTTTGAACAAAATTTAGATTTAATAAATAAATTTAATTATAAATAAAATCTAATTATAGATTATTTATTTTAATAAAATAAAATAGTTTTTATTACCACTTTATTAATAAATATCTTGTTTCATTTATCTGCAGTCAAAGTTGAACATCCTCATTTCTGTAAAAGCTCAACCAGTTCAAGAGATAGTATAGGGCACTAGAGGAACTGATGCACAAACAGCTCAACTCTAAGATTTGCGAAGAGGAAGGTCTGCGAACGACGCAGAGCTTCGCCTGTGTCGTTGACGCAGTTTGAAGGCAGACGTTCAACGTCTGCCTTCAACTTTCCAAATTTCAATATTTAGAGCAAATAAAAAAACAAAGAACCAACCTGAGATGAGAAGATGAGAAGATGAGATGGGCAGGAAGAAACAAAACAGAAGAGTAGGAGTCGGCTATGGTTTTGGTTACGTGACCCAAGAGAGGAGAACATAAGGTATAAGGTTTTCTACTGTTATTAACGTATATGACGAACTTGCGTAAAAAATAGCTTCCCATATAAGCTGAAATTTGGGCTTTTTAAAAAAGCTCCAAATTTGAGCTTCTGAAAAAGCTATATTTGAGCTTTTAAAAAAGCTGTTTCTACTCCAAAAATACTTTTAGATGGTTCAGCTAAACACCTATTTTTTCTTCAAAATAATTTTTGCTGTAGGCAAAAGTACTTTTGGACTTTCCAAAAGCTGATCCAAACGGGGGCTTAGACTAGTGAAGGATTCGTGCCAATCGAGCTACAGCTAATTAGCAAAGAAAAGATGCAGATATCTAAGTGTGAAGCTCATATTAATCTTTCTAAACATGTACGAAGTATTGGCTACTTGTACTCACAATTCATTTTGTCTGTAAATTGTCTAAATTTAAAACAAGGACATCTACAACAGATTTCACCCTTGATCCGTTGAGATGAAGCAGAGAAACGTTTTCAACAAAATAAGAATAAACAACAAAGACTGTTCCAAGAAGTTAGAACTAAACTTTGGACTAGTAAGGGGGAGGAGGGGGGCACACCACAAACAACCTCTCATCCAACACACCCATCTATAACCAAACTGCAAACGCAAAGTCAAGAACCAAGATGATTTTTCCAAGAATTGCAGGTAGTGGATTGCACTTGTGCTTGCCAGTAGTTTGGAAGATCAATCAAAGCTTGAGGATCGGCTCCACCTGCCTTGCAGGTAGTCCTCCAGCGAGATATTTTGTTCAATGCTGCTCATTGAGAGAGAATCATTCTCCACATCAAGCAAAGCAAGGTTGAGATGAGACTGGAGATTGGAACGAGGACAATCATCACCGTCCAGCATTTCGGATTCTTCTACCTCATTAATTTGCAGTTTTGCCCACTTGGTCACTTCAACGTCACCCTGAAGGAGCTTTAAAACCTTTCACCCAAAAAAAAAAAAAAAAATCATTTTAGGGACTAATATCACCGTGAGAGGCTAAGTTTCAGTGGACAGATGAATGTCAATTTTCCGGGCTACTTCTGATCTAAAGTTTTCAGATTTTTACTCTAAAATATGAAAATAGAATCAAGATTAGTGGCCACTTTTGGTGCAAATAATTTCAAAGATAAGAAGAAAGGAGACAAAACACAAGATTAAGCATGGAATGAAACTGAAACTAAGAGAGTACTCACTGTGCTCACTTGAGGCCTGCTTCTTGGTGAGCGTCTTATGCAAAGAGTAGCAGCTAAAACCATTCTCTCGATCTGATCGCAGTCATGGTTGTTGCCCAAGCTTGGGTCTAACAACTGGGAAATCTTTCCGCCATTAAGAATTGCTTTTGCCTGGATAAGAAATCAACATCAGAATCGTTTTGAAGATACACACTAAGAACCAAGAAAAATAAAGGACATACCCACATAACTAGGCTCTCTTGACCTTTTGGATGGTCAGTGCTTATGGGCTTTCTCCCAGAAAGGAGCTCAAGGAGTACAACACCAAAAGAGTAGACATCAATCTTGTCATTTACTTTCCCATACATGAAGTACTCAGGAGCCAAGTAACTGCAGCAATCAAGTGTTGTAAAAGATTAGTTTCTAAGAAAGTCAGATTTATGTTGAATCCCAAGAAACAATAGAATATCATACTCTTCACAATTTAAAATGAATTGAGAAAAACGTAAATAAAACATGAATACGAAAACTATGACAATTAATTAACATACCCAAAGGTCCCTGCAACATCGTTGCATATTGTATGGGAGTTCGAGCTTGTCGCCCATTTAGCAAGTCCAAAATCAGAAAGCTGAGAAATCCAGAAAGCTTCATCACTTCAAAATCAGAACATCAGACCACCATAGGTAAAGCTCAATATTCAAAATAAAATTACCTGAGGTTCAAAATCATCTGACAACAGTATATTGGATGATTTAATATCCCTGTGGATGACAGGCTGAGTACTGTCATTGTGCAGATAATTCATGGCCTCAGCGACACCTACAGCTACTTTATATCTCTCACTCCACCCAAATGCATGTGGGTCTTTTTTATTACCTGAATGGAGAAATAACGAACACCATCATGGGACAAGAAACTACTTCAATTGACAGAACAACTGATCTGTTTCTGATCTAAATGTGTAAAACTTTTCTAGAGGATGTACCGTGAAGGTTCTCTTCAAGGCTTCCTCTTGATAGAAAATCGTAGACCAAAAGAAGATTTTTGTCCTCAAAGCAGAATCCCAGAAGTGAAATTATGTTTTTGTGATGTAAGGTGGTAATGATTTCAATCTCCAAAACAAACTCCTTCAGTACATCTTCAGATGGCCTTAAAATTTTTACAGCAAGTTCCTTGCCATCAGGAAGGCAACCTTTATAAACCTGACTGCTGCCTCCTTTTCCAATCAGATTTTCTGAAATAAATTTAAAAGATCACATAATGCAGAGAGGATATAACAGTTTAAAGATATTTGACAAAACCTACCTGCAAAGAAATTGGAAGTGGCTGCGAGAAGTTCTTGGTATGTGAACAATCTACAAGTTGATGAGTTTTTCTCATGAAGGCCCTCCAATTCTTTGGGTCGATTTTTCAAGTTGTGATCAGGGGAAGCTGGAGCTGTTACGGTCTCTGTACCAACTGGAACAATAGCGCCAGTTTCTCCATCTAAAGAGGATCTTTCTTCAACCAACCTACAATCATTCTGTTTGTTATCCAAATCAGCAGAGGACGATGAAAGTTGCCGACTAGGTAACCTCATTGCCCACTGAACCACAGAGATCTGCCTCATTGAAGATCTATCTGACACTCGTAGATCAGGTAAACATGAACGACGGAGTAGTGGCCAGCCAGGTTTCACTTCAGGTAACTGCTTGACTGTTAGAATTCTTGAAGTCGAAGTAGCATCTACCTTGGGTAACGTGACAAGAGCTAAAGACTTATTCTTACCCCGACAGCTATCATGAGAGTCTTCTTCAGATTCGTGACTAGAAGTATTAAGATAATGAGGAACTGATCCACAAAGTGAGCAGTTCTTCTTCATTATGCTCTCCAAACTATTCGAACGAACTTGTATCAAGGCCTGCTCCAAAGTCTGGTCCATAACCTGATGACAGTTTGAGGCTCCAGTAGGAGTACTTTCACTCAATATTTTGGCACTCTTATTCAGTGAAATTGACTTGTGAATTGCAGTGAGTAAACCTTTGCGACGACATTCTCCAGTTCCTGAACAAGATTACGAACTGGTTATTATAAATCAAGACTAAAAGAACCAAATGATAGAGCATTAGTTCAGATGATATGACCAACCCTGTGAGTCACTAGCATTAGCTGGAGACTGTTCTTTACTAAACAAAACCTTCCCATTATTAACAGCCAGAACAGAACAACCATTTGATAGCTTTTTGGCACAATACTTAGCCATAGATATCGATGACCGGATTGTGTGATGAGTCTTGGCAGCTCCAACAATTACCTTTGATGCGTTGTATGATTTTGCTTCTCTCACTAAAATTTTCCGTACAGATGATCCTCTACATATCTTTAGCTTGAGATCCACCTGCAAAGCACGCCCCTTCAGAAACCAGAACACAATTCGATAACCATGAAATTCTTATTGAATATCTTTAAGAAATGATTTATCCACTTATGAGACAGACTGACTTATGGTTGTCGCGTATCTGAACCAAGAAATAACTGCTCAAAACATCCATTTCCTCAGCAACCAAGAAGAGGACATTGCGTTTGAAACGTTTGGAGATGAGTACAACATGCAGAAAACAGAAAGAAAAGTAGAAGGAGGTCGTCAACTCTGGTAAAAGACCAACCTGTTGTAAGTTGCAGAAACCTTCATAAACGGCTAGAACAGAATCAAAAGCCTTGAAAAGCGAGAGAAGCGAAGACTTCCCATCTCTATTCACGATTTCTACACAAACCCATTTCGCCAAATCAGAAAATCTACTCACAGAACCAAAATCCATAAAAGCTTCATGCGCTTACCATCATTAGCAAGGACGTGAAGAGCAACAACAGTATCTCCAGCCTGTGCCACCTTAACCAAGGCCCAGGTCAAAAGCTCTCTGCTATGAGAATCAAGCTTCACGCCTACAATCACTGTTGAGCCACAACCCGCCATTTCCTCCTCCCCACGTCGCAGCATTTTCCTTGTTGTTTTCACTGAGATTAATGTCGTTACCGAGTACTGTCTTCGTTGGCGACAAGGGGGCAGGGCTCGAAGATCATGTTCATGTTCAAATTCTTGAAGGCCTGAAGCTTTAAAGAGAGAGACAGAGGTTGTGTGTTTTGGCTTAACCGTCAGTTTGGTTGTTTGCTTTTCAAGGTGGCAAAACCGGACTAGAAAGGGAAAGGAGAGGGACAGAGGAGATTGTTTTAGAGTGCAACCGAAGAGTATACTGATGTTTAAACTGACTTTGATTGAGTGAGTTGGATTTTCTTTGATGTTTTAGAGTGAGTTTCTTTGATAGAATAAATCATGAATATAATAATACAACGGAGCTAGTAAAACCCAACTAAAACCTTTCAAGCAAAAACCCTCCTAAGTCGAAATCATGCATTTTTTAGGTACAACATTTAATTCATACAAGTTAAAATTTTGGTATTTGACATTTGCCTAGCCAATGACAATAACAATAAGTCCGTTCTTAATTCTTACGCGTTACACCAGTCAAATGTCCCTTTAAGATGACATCAATGTCATTTTTTGGTATCGTGATAGAAATAGAAAACAAGTAAGGCCTCAATTAACCAAATGTTGGGTAGTTAATATTCTTAAATATTGACGTCATCGCCCGCTATCCTTCTCCCTAACTTATTCAAAGCATCATTTGAGATCCTGAAATTCTCAAAACGCTTAACACGCACTAAAATATATTTAATTACGATTAATTTATAGAAATTACTTGAGAGAGAAAAAATAGCACACATTCAATTGGTCGGTGGGAAATGGATTAATCGGAACCGACTAGCGTGAAACGCAGAGCACAATACGCTCACAAGGGCTCGTGACTGACCAGTACAATAACGCTCCTCCCGCTCGCGGGCAAATAGCAAAAGAGAGAGTTAAAATTGCTTTAAACACGGGATTCAACGACCCCAACAACGTGTCATTTGCAAGGTTGTCAACGACCGCCCCTACACATACTCCATAACGAGGCGGCCACGTGGACTCACATTTTTTAAAGGTTCGTAACCTATAATGTCCGTCGTATAGTAATCAAAGAGAGAGACTTATCCGCGACCTGCTAGCAGTCTTCCGTAGTTCCATGCTAGCTTCAATGAGCTTAACTTAGATTTAGAATTTGAAAAACATACTAACAATAACGTAATATTCCACTAATATAATCAGTTTCTTTCTACATATGTTTTCGCTTTAATATCTACAAGAAGGTCATAAACTATAATTTTAAAGTACATTATTTTTATATAGATTTCAATATTTCACAACATTCAATTAATTATATAACTCTTTTAGGAAATTAAATAATTTAGATGTTTATCCTTAGTGGGTATAGACTAATCTTTGTTAAAATTGTCATATTTTAACACTATAAAATATAATTTTATTTTGGATAAAAACTACTTGCTTAATTACATGATATTGGAAATGTTAAAAACATACGATATTTTATTTAAATAAGAGTTGAATATATTGAATTTATATAATCAAATATTTAAATATTTATTAAAAAGTGTATTTTTCTAAGTTATTTCACCCTCTAATCATTTCCATAAAAATAGATAATATAAAAACTGAAAAATGGAGAAAATAGAAGTGGAAGAAAAATAAAGACGCAGTTTTCATTCTTTTATTGAAAGAAAAGAAGTCATCGGAGTAAAAAGGCAGTGGAGATTTTTGAAGCTACGAAAGAGAGGGAAAAAAAGAAAAAAGAGGAAGAAAAAAGTAGAGAGGCAGGAACGGAAGAACATGGAGAAAGGGTGATGGGACGGCGACGTAATCGCCCTATGGAAATGCATGTGAAAAGTGGGACCCATTTGTGGTCATCTTTTTTTCTTAGTTTTGGTGCGCACTCTGATGTTGATGTAGTGTGATTTGATATTATCTAATTTTTGAAGATTCTATTTATTAAATTTTTATAAAAATAAAAAAAAGGTCATCTACGCCTGCCTGTTCTCCTTCGGGACTTGCACCCAAAATGAAACGTTCGTCCACTCACTGTCCTTTCGGATTACCTAATGGGTTGGTACGATTAAAAAAGTTAAAAGTAAAATATAAAGCATGAATTATTAAGGGATATCCTGCAATCTTGCATGGTCGCCATGGGCTTGTCGGTGGCTACAGGTGTGGGGTTTCACGATGCCCTATAGTCAGGATATGTCACATTTGGTGTCTTTTCTTCCTATTGCTCCTGCTAAATCTTTATTTGATCCTGTACATTAACTGAATTGATCAACGTTGAAGCACTGGAATAGGACTCCCAACTGAAGAAATGAACTAGGTTCTTTAATGAGATGACTAATTTTTTAAACCAAATTTTAAGAGTTGCTCCAGTTTAATAAGACCAAAATCTATCTCGCACACAGAATTAGGATTTCTATAACTCGAAAATATTAATCTGACTTCTTTTGGAACTCTTCTACTAATACCAATTCCTTTCTACATGTTGGCCCACTGTCTTCTGTTTCCTTCTTTTCGTTTCACTGGGTATGCATGGAGGTGAGGTCAGTATATAACTTCAAAAAGCTCCTAATTGTGGAGAGTGAATATTAAGTTAACTAAGTTTATTTCTTATAATTGTCACTGATATACTACGCACACGGCACATGTCAAGTTGAGGGAGAGGAGAAATTAAGATAATCTATTTAGTTACTAAAAGAAACCTCCCATCACATTCAAACCAAATTGGTTATTATTATTTTCTTTAATCGATGCACATCAATGCGTAGATATAATAGTATATTTCTCCTCGAGAGGCAAGGCGAGTCAATGGCAGGAAACAAGGCCCTAATTATGACGTGAAAAAAGGTTTCAACTAACAATTCTCAACGAACCTTCTACCTTGACTAACATATTTCACGAAACTAAATGAACACTTAGGTCAGGCTCAAGTACCAGCATTGGACCGAGAAATGCTAACCAAATTACACTAAACATTAAAAACTTAAAGTTGACGGATTTCTTTTGGCGGGTACGCCAAACCCACACTTGCTTTGAGATCCGTGGCCGTTAAAATGGGGTTTGGAACTCCAAAACGACACAC
>JAOQMN010000006.1:9543902-9558838 GCA_027563555.1 Erythroxylum raimondii | reverse complement strand
ATAACTATAATGATAATTGCACTCTTCTAAGAGAGTTTGACACAGGCTGTCAAAGAATAACTGCAATTTGAACTAGTTAACAAAAACTTCCCCAAACTTTCCAGAAGAAAGAGGGCCAGATTTTGTTAGGAAAGAAAGCAAGCTGTCCTGTATGATCTCTTTTGCAAGCATCTACAACAATCAAAAGGCTGACAGATGTCATTAAAGAATCAAAGAATCCATGGTTAACGAATGCAAAGCCATATACATGACAACTTTTTTGGCATAGGATGATGACTTGCATTAAGGAGGTGTAGTTTATACTTTTCCCCTGAACCCACTCCACCCACCCTATAGCACCCTTCCCTCAAACTTCTTTACGTAGATCGAAAGTTTGCAACATGGCCATTCAGCCACATGGATGTTGGTATGAACACAATTTATCATCCAGACTCATATGCTTATCCAAAAATTAAGGTCTTACAGATTTTTCCTACAGAAACAAGAAGATAAAAGTAAAAAATAAAAATTGCAACAAATATACCTACCTTTGGATTTCCTCCCAGAATTATGTCAGTACCTCTTCCAGCCATATTTGTGGATATAGTAATAGCACATTTTCTTCCTGCCTGGGCAATAATTTCAGCTTCCATTGCGGCATACTGACTCAAATAATGAAATGTCCCAAGTTAAAGGATTACACAGCACTGCTAACGTAGTATGCAAAGGTAGCTAACCGTTAGAACTCATAGATGTTCTATTCTAAACCCTAACCCTACTGCTTAATTTATTGGGTCGAATTGTTTCACCACACTAAAATGAAAAACTATAAACCAAACACAGTCCAGTGCTGGTAAATTTAACTAACCTTTGGTCGTGCATTAAGGACATTGTGGGGAATTTTCCATTCCTTCAGCAGATCAGAAAGATATTCAGAATTCTCAACACTGCATTAAGAAGAACCAAAAGGAAGATAAAAATAGGTGAGGGATGCAACATAAAAATCTTCTAAAAAGATCCCCATATAAGAAATAACTGCAACTGTAACCAGCAATCCTCCCTCTCCAGTTCAAGTCCTTTCTAAACTAATCCTTCCACTGCAGTAAATATTGTATAATAATTTTAGCGCTGAAGTTTACCTGGTGGTCCCCACTAAAATAGGACGGCCCTGCCTGAACATGTATTCAACTTCTTGACGAACATGCTCCCATTTGCCACGAGCAGTCTATTAACATTGATGTGAAGAAAGGTAATTTCTATGTTATATATTATACAGAGTATTGATATATATTTATAGTGATTAGGAGTAACTGCTTTATAGAATAATCTCTTATAATCAAGCAGAATATCAATCCTAACTAATATAATGATATCTAAATAGATTATTTGATAGGATCTGTAACATTCCCCCTCAAGTTGGAGCAAAGATATTAATCATGCCCAACTTGTTACAAATATAATTCACCTAAGCTCCGGTTAGAGTCTTTGTGAAAATATCCCCAAGTTGTTCTCCAGTTTTAACATATCTTATGGAAATCAAGTTTTGTTGTACTTTTTTACGAACAAAGAGATAATCTTTCTCAATAAGTTTAATTCGTTCATGGAACACATGATTCGAAGTAATATGTAGTGTTGCTTGATTATCACACCATAACTTTGCTAACAATGGAGTTTTAAAACCAATTTCCATTAAGAGTTGGTATATCCATATTATTTCACACGACGATTGTGTCATAGCTCTATATTCAAACTCTGCATTAGATCTAGACACAACTTGTTTCTTCTTACTTTTTCATGAAACTAAATTTCCTCCAACAAAAACACAATAACCAATAGTTGATCTTTAATCAATCTTAAAGCCTGCCCAATCAACATTTGGGAAATACTCAACATGAATATGTCCATGATTTTTGTATAGAATCTCAAGACCAGGAGCTCATTTCATGTAACATAATATTTGTTCTAGAGCAACCCAAAGATGAATGATAGGAGAAGACATAAATTGACATATAACACTAATAGAATATGCAATATTAGGACAAGTTACTCTGAGATAATTCAATTTTCCAACCAATCTCCTATATTTCTCAGGATCATCAAACAATTCTCCATCTTTGGTGAGTTGTAGATTAGGAATCTTTGGAGCACTGCATGGCTTAGCCCCCATCTTTCCATTCTCGATTATTATCAAGTACATACTTCCTTTGTGACAAGAGAATGCTTTTCTTACTCTTTATCAACCCTCAAAAAATATTTCAAAGCCCCTAAATCTTTTGCATGAAATTAACTATGAATGAAGGATTTCATGGATGAAATGCCCATAGTATCACTTCCAGTGATAACAATATCATCTACATAAACAACAAGGAGAATGATGTCAGATATAGAATGTCTATAGAATACTGACTAATCAAAATTAGTCTTTACTTATGCAAAACTATTCCATTGCCTGACTAAATTTTTCAAACCCAAGGACTTTGTTTTAAACAATATAGGGATTTGTGAAGACAACAAACTTTCCCATTCTCCCCCTTAGCAAAAATCCAAGTGGTTGCTCTATATACATTTCCTCCAAAGATCTCCATATAAGAAAGCATTCTTGATATCTAATTGATGTAGGGTCCAATCATGAGTAGCTACCAAAGAAATGAATAGAAGTCAATTTAGCCAAGTATCAAAATAATCCACACTATAGGTGTGGGCATAGCTACAAGTCATACTTTAAATCAAAAAATAAATCCTTCAGAACTGATTTCAATAGCAAACAACCATTTACATCTAATGGTGTTATTTCCAATAGGTAACTCACCAAGTCATACGTACAATTAGCATCCAAAGCATTCATCTCATCTATCATAGCATTATGCCAACTAGGATGAGATAAGGCTTCATGAACAATTTTCCGAAGGGTCAACGAACCAAATAAACAACAAAAGAACAAGAAGAGAAAGACAAATGATCGTAAGAAACAAAAGGGGAAATAGGATAGGTGCATTGACATTTACCTTTGTGAAGAGCAATTGGAAGTTTTGGATCATGTGTTGTGGGATTTGATGATGAAGAAGAGAAAAGTAGTGAACTTGTATCAAGATGATCGCGTCTTCCATAATAGAGCAAGCGAATAGGTGGAGGTTGTGGTTGGGTAGGAGGATCATATGTAGAGATGGCATTTGTAGTATGAAGGGTGATCTTGTAAACTAAGAGGTCATCGTCCACCTTTTCAAAAATTGAAGAATTACGGGAGAAGAGAATAGTTTCCATAAAAGAAACATTAGTTGACACAAGATATTTGTTTAAAGTAGGACAGTAGCACCAGTGTCCTTTTTGTAGGCAAGAGTAGCCCAAAAAAATGCATTTTAAAGATTTAAGATCTGATTTGGTAACTTGAAAACGAACATGGCGTACAAAATAAGTACTACCAAAAATTTGTAGTAGAATAGGAAACAAGGGTTTAGTGGGAAAAAGGATATTATAAGGAATCTCACATGAAGAACAAATGAAGGCATATTGATCAGAAAACAAGTTGTGGAAATAGCATTGGCCCAAAATGGTTTAGGAACATGTGTTTGAAATAAGAGTACTC
Source organism: Erythroxylum raimondii (assembly GCA_027563555.1). NCBI lineage: Eukaryota > Viridiplantae > Streptophyta > Magnoliopsida > Malpighiales > Erythroxylaceae > Erythroxylum > Erythroxylum raimondii. The sequence goes on along the minus strand of JAOQMN010000006.1, from coordinate 9,555,276 downwards.
AAGCTCTTTCAAGGAGATGTCAATTTTTTCTTTCAGTGACACCATTTTAAGATGGTGTGTCAACACATGACAATTGATAAAGAATGTCATTTTGGATCATGTAGGTTTGAAATGATGTGGAAAAATATTTTATGGCATTATCACTTTGCAAAGTATGAATAGAGATATTAAATTGAGTTTTGATCACAGTACAAAAGGTAGTGAAATGAGAGAATAACTTAAAACGATTTTTCATTAAAAAGCCAAGTCATACGAGAGAAATCATCAACAAAAGTGACAAAATATTGAAACCCTGTTTTAAAGACAACAAAACATGGACCTTAAACATCATAATGTACTAATTCAAATGAAAAACTGGCTCTTTTTGTCATTCGAGGGAGTGAAGGGAGATATTCAGTAAACTGATAAGACTCACAATCTAAGCAAGATACATTAAGAAATTGAGGACATAACTTCTTTGATAAAGGTAAAGATAGATGTCCTAACCGACAATGAGCTTCAAAAGGAGTTAAGACACTTGAACAAGTAATATATCTTAGCATCTGTGTATCCAGAATGTATAGAGCTCTTGATTCACGTCCCTTGACAGAATGTATAGAGCTCTTGATTCACGTCCCTTACCAATAATCTTATTTGTCATAAGATTCAAACAAATACAAAGATTGGGAAAGAATAAGATATACAAATCCAAGGTATGAGTGAGTTTGCTCATAGATAATAAATTAAAGGAGAATCCCCATAAGTTTAAGACAAATGATAAAGATAATGGAGTGGGATTAATAGTTCCATATCCAATAACAAAAGAAGTAGATCCATTGGTTAGGGTAACATAGGAAGGAGACAAGTGGCTCTGGAAAGTAGATAAAAGACTAGGATTACCTGTCAAATTATCTAAGGCACGAGAATCAATGACCCATTGTGATAAAGATGAAAGGAGACACAAGGGTGTGTTACCTGAATTATCAATAGTGTGATAGGATGGGATGAACTTTTTAATGCTTCTTAGTACTGTGTGAACTTAGCAAACTCTTCTGTAGAAACTGTAATTGTCCTTTTTACGGATGACTCTAGTGTAGTAGTACTGCAACATGAGCAAAATGAAAATTTTGAGATTTATTCATCAGTTTTTGACTAATGTTATGAATACTGTATCGGTATTGGTACCAGGTTTGGTTCTGATACAGTACTGTATCAGTATCGATCAATATTAAGTACCATTTCGGGTAATTTTTAAATTTATAAAATGATCCTTGAATTTTTTTTAAATTGCAAAATAGTTCTTTAATATATTATACTGTATAATTTTATAATTTAAGGTACCGTCGGGATGGGAGGTGTTTTAAGAAAAAAAAATTTGCAAAATAGTCCTCCAAATTTTTAAAATTTAAGGTACCGATCGGTACAGACGATCGATACTTATATACCCAGTTTCGTACCATTTTTCGACTGGTACAGTACGAAACTCAATATTGCTTTTGACACATACATTTAGTATGGCCCGACTCATAATAGTATCGACAAATAATTGTTCTAGCATCTTGATTCTTATGATCCCAATTTCCTATCCTGTTATAAGTCTTATTAGTTCACTTTTTAGTGTCCTATCCATTATTTTGACTTATGAGGGCACTTGAGGTTTGAATGTTGGGAGAACATATGTACCAACATCTGTGCAGAGTATTCGCGTAAAAACCTCATTTGAGGAAGAAATTTGAATGTTGGAAAGAATCGGAGACTTAGCAACTTCAAATTGTGAGTTAAGACCACAAAAAAAATCATTACCGCCATCTAACATCCAAACTAAACGGTAACAAAACATTTAATTCCTCATAAATCTTTTTGAAATTCATAAAAGATGCCTAAAATGATTGATCTTGTTGTTCAATTCAGTAAAATCCATTGAATACCTCATAGGTACGTGAAATATTTCCTTTCCTTAAATATAAGAACTCCAAATAATTCATCGATTCCTAACAACGATTAATTAAAATAACGACCTCATTCAATAGAGTTTCGGATTTGTAAATATAGTCGGGCATCATCACATAGCCATTCCTTCGGAGTATGGTTTGGAGGATCACCAGTAAGGTGATGGTCTTTCGAAATGCTTCTGAGGTAAATTCAAAATGTTTTATACCATTCAAAAATAATGTGACCAATCAATTTATATTCTGTGATTTTAGACATCACAAGAATACCATCAATTGCAACTAGTTTATCTTCATCAGCCATGTTTAAATAAAGCAAATATACCACACAAGTTCAAGAATAATTTTCCTGACAATTAAGTTAGGAGAAAACACCTAAAGCATCTAATGACCCACACTTAAACATTAGCACCAGACTCACGTTGCTGTTACACCCAAAAATACTAGTTGACCAGCAGCACACTCCAACCTATTACCATAGAGATCTTTCCCAGTAATTATAAAATAATCACAAAAACGCGAACAAATCTAGTAAACATAACTTAATCGAGTACCTTGCACACACAACTTCAAACACGTTGTCAAAGAACTACACCAAAGTGCTGCCGTCGTACATCGTTAGCATAGGGATGGCCAAGAGAAGCTTTTGTCGTCGAAAAGGGTGATTGAAGGTTGTATTAGTGTTGTCCAATCTTCCACGCATCGACATGTGTATGGAGAAGTAGATAGAGATGGAAACTGGGATCCAGTCCAGTCCACCCCAAAGTCAACGAGCAAGGCCCAGGTTGATCAAACCTTGGGTTAGGCTCAAGCTGTCCAGACCTGATCCTTATGAGCAAACGACATTTTTTCATTTTTAAATTTTTAAAAAAATCAGCCCTGGCGAAGACTCAAGTCAAGCTACCTCTAGCCTAATCAGGCTCAGGCTCAAGCTCAGGCCTGCTGCCCTAGGCCCGAACTTACCCGACCCATTGCCATCCCTAGAAGCAAAATGATCAAGAGACGTGAGATTCACACGCAAGTCGTCGAATGATCATCCTTTGGTGGTGTGTCGATCTACCGTCAACGCTCTTAATGGTGGTCGTGATGAGAAAAAATGGACGTCTAAAAGTATGGTGACTGTTATTAGTGAGATGTCGACCCAAGGTGACTGCAAGTGGAACACAATACAGCCTTCTAAACTGGAAATGGTTATTGCTAAGGATAGAAGTTGGGTGTCTGAAGTGGGTAACCCAAATATATATATATATATAAAGTTTTGTTGTCTGGATAAAACTTAAGGAAGAAGGAATCAAAGGTATTTACTAATGCTCACTGGGCAAAATGAAGGTTAGCCTAAGGAAGACTCGTATAGGCTCTAATGCCATGATATGAAGAAATATAATTTCTATGTTATATATTATAGAGAGTATTGGTACATATTCATAGTGATTAGGAGTAACTACTTTACAAAATAATCTCCTATATTCAAGCAGAATATCAATCCTAACTAATATAATTATATCTAAACAAATTATTTGATCTAATTTGTAACAAGCATAAATAAATAATGAGAAAAGAAACAGTTCATATTCATGGGTAACGTATATCAAACAGATATGCATATGATATGTTAGATCTACCGCAAATGCTTGAATTGGCAAGTCTACACGGACATTTGGTAGATTTGTGGGTACTTCAATAACAGGCACCTGGAACATCTTTAAAAATTCTTTCTCCTGCAACATGATCATATTATTTTAATCAAATTGAGAAATCATGAAAATTGTACGCAAAAAAGATAATTGTATAATTCACTTACTTCAGTTTTGGCAGTTCCAGTCATTCCACACAACTTCGGGTAGAGCTTAAACAGTGATTGGTAAGTTATTTGTGCCACCACAATTGAAGCAGCCTAAAGAGTGCCCCAAAAGAACAAGATGCAGTAAGTAAATTCCTATTTCCATGGAATCATTTCTCTGCAAGCTTCATAAAACAATAAAAAGCTAATCAAACTGTACCTGAATCTGCAAACCTTCTTTAGCCTCCACAGCTTGGTGAATCCCTTCAGACCATCTCCTTTTCTCTTCAACTCGTCCTGTCAACTGCATAAATTTTGTCTTCGATAATATTACACACACACTTCTTTGCGTTGTAAATGTAGCATATGCACTTGCACGTATTTTCTCTACCTCATTGATTATCAAAGCCTTCCCATTTCTAACAATGTACTGGACATCTCGTCGATAAAACTCCTTTGCTTTCAAAGCATTGATCACAAATCTGCATAATTTCACTGAACAATTAGTTATAACTTGAATGTGTAAAACAGACAAAATGAATTTTGAATTCCAATTGTGAAGGAAAAAGCTAGATTCACTTACTTAGACACCACAACCAGCATTCATTTTTTGTAAAAAAAACAAAGAAGAAGGAGATAGTATTTATATAAGGTTTTATGTGTTCGGCCCTAAAGCCTACATCCACGAGCAAAAAACCATTATGGTTGTATCTTTATTAAGATTTTGTGTATTTTACATAATAGAAAAGCTCCTACTTATAGACAAAATATATATCATATAACAACTATTAATTTTGTAATATTTTATTAAGGAGGATGAGTGGCCTCTATGCAAGAGTTCTATATCTTTATCCAAAATATTAAGACATTAGGTTATGAATCCTTTCTTATATAAATGCACTCCATCTGATCTTGGCATGCATATTGCACTTCATAAAGGTACTCATATCTTGCACCAAACATGCTAGCTTTAATATTGTGTCTTATCATTCCTATCTCCTTGTTATACCGCTTTTGTTTCCTCTTTGCCCTCTTCTTTCTACTTTGCCTCCTATGTCTATTCTTAAGACAATGGCTAAAGCTTTGGCCCATTTGGGGGGTGATTTACTATAATTGAGGAGGTGACTACTTTTCAATCTAATGGTACTTGGGAGCTTGTGCTTGTACCTTTTGGCAAGTCTACTGATGAAAGGTGTTCACTATAATCATTCAATCAAATGGAACTATTGATCATTCAGAGTTCATTTAGTTGCAAAAGGCAACCCTCAAAATTTTAACCTAGAACATGACACAATCTCTCTTGTTGCCAAGAATGCCTTAGTCCATCTTTTTATATCAAATGCTTCTTGGCATGATTGGCCACTACATCAATTTGATATTAAAAATGTGCTTTTACATGGCTACCTTCTAAAAGATGTTTACATGGAGCAACCACCAAGTTTTATTGCTCAAGGAGAGTCTAGCTATGTATGTCGATTAAAAAAATCTTTATATGGCCTCAACCAATCTCCTCTTGAATAGTTTTGGAGATTGAGTACAGTAGTGCAAGAACTTATCCTCCAACATTGCCAATTAGATCATTATGTTTTATCGCCATAGGGCATAGGGACTTGTGCTTATGATTATCTATGTGGATGGCTTTGTACTCACTACAAATGATTTACTTAGCATTTTTTTAGTTGAAAGTCAACCTACAACAACAATTTCAAGCTAAAGATCTTGGTCCTTTACAATATTTCTTGGGTATTAAGGCAGCACGTTTCAAACAGGGATTTGCCTCTCTCAAACAATATACTTTGCATCTATTACAAGAGACTGGATTATCAAGGTCCAAGCTTTTGGATACACCATGAATCCCAATGCTAAAATTGTACTCAATGAGGGAGCCATGTTTTGATTCAACTAACTACCATAATTTAGTTGGGGAGTTGTTATATCTCACTATCAACAAACCTAATATTGCCTTCTTAGTTAGTGTGATGAGTCAATTTATGTCCTAACCCTATGTTAAACAATAGGGAGTAACACTTCACATTGTACGATACATTAAAAAAAAGGCTCCTATAAAAACTCCTATCCTATAATCATGGATATATTAACATGTTGGAATATACAAATATAGATTATGCAAACCTTTCAAAAAATTACAGATTATGCAAGCTCACAATTTGATAGGTGTTATACTTTAATTTCTAATGTATTTATAGGAGCAAACCTAATTTCATGGAAGAGTAAGAAATAGAACCTAGGAGCTCACTCTACTACAGAAGTTGGGTATAGAGTTGTTTCAGTTGCAATCTGTGAGCTACTATGGCTATGTCATCTACTAGAGGAGATTGGGATTTATTCACCTAGACCTATCTATGAGATTGGTACGTGACAATAAGGTAATGTTGCATATAGCCTCTAATCTAGTTTATCTTCTGGATTATTACGATAAGAAGAAACATAAAAAGGTGGACAATCATTTCCTCAAAAAGAAGACTGTGTCTAGAGAGTTGATCATAAAGTTTACAAGTTTTACATGTTAGCTATTAAATTCTTATATTAAGTCATTACGAGAATTAAAAGTTATGATATCTTTTTATCTACTTTTCCATAGTTCCCAAAAAACATAGGTGTGAATCTCTAAGGCCTCCAAAAGTAAGCAAAAGGCATTTTAGACGGTAGCTTATCATTCTACGTAGACCATGAGGCACCTAGCTTCTAATTTCCTCATTTACAATCCCCATCAGACTATCTCCCCCTCCTACACTTGTCCCTCATATAAGAGTTAATATGAAATATAATCTTCTCTCTAGTCATAACAATTTCCTTCAAAATATTGAACCTTCAAGTGGTTGTGCCCTTGTTTTCCATGTAATTCTTCAAATGGGCATTCCTATTCAAATGGTAAATTTAGTAGAGAAACTTGTATCTCAAAGAAGATAAACCTGACCATACACCATCTCTTAAAATAACCATCCTCCATATCAAGGGAAACAAACCAGAAAAGTTATCTGAATGATGCACCACATGAGCCAAAATAGAAACTATGAGGCTGATTGATATGATTTACAATTTATTTGACTACAATCACAACCCCTTTCAAAGGGTTTAGTGAAGAAAAAGAAAGGTTTAGTTTCATTTAGCAGCATTCCTGATTTGAAGTGATGTAAGAAAGTAAAGCTAGAGTCAATAATTGAATACAAAAAAGGATGTGCTGTTTCTATGTTTGACATTCTTCCAAGTAATGAAAAGGTGACCAGAATAAGGGGAAAAGAGGGAAGAAAATTTTCACCTCGCCCAGGGATCGTTTTCATCCCACAGATCATTTGTTCCAAGAGCCATTTCAGCAAGTGCTATTCCTTCCTCAGTCAACTCCACAGAATTATCTTTAAGCTCAACATTGTAATGCTGTTACCACATCAATTTGTAAAAGAAACTAAGGATAATTGATAGATTAATGGAACAGAAGTTACATGTCTGACAGTATAATAGACTTACAAGGCCTGGAACAAGCAGCTCTGCCACTTTAGCAGCAACTGGATACCGAGCAGCATCTTTGTTAGCCTAGCATAAGATTAGAGAAGATCCGCAATTCATTAAAGGGTTGTCAAAGGAAGCGGCAAGATGGTTGTTTCCAGATTCTCAAGGTATATGTAATAAATTGCAATTCTATCTTTGTAAATTTTATTACCTCACCGCTTATTAGCAGTGGATTTCGACCTTCATCAATGAGAACGGAATCAACTTCATCAACTATTGCAAAGTGAAAAGGCTTTGGCCTGCCTATGCATAGTCCAAGATTAATATAATAAATTATTGTGAAGAAGGAATTAGATTAATAACAAGAACAATTAGTGTAAGGAAAATGATAAAAAGAATAAGAATGAAAGGAAAAAAATTAGCAATATGAAGTTTAAAAAAGAGGAAAAAGATGCAAGAGGGAAATATGCCTAAAACAAGAATGTCATGGTAATAATTAAACAAAATTGATGCCTACTGTACCATCGCATCACAAGTTGTTCACTGTTTCCAGCAAGATTATCTCGCAGATAATCAAAGCCAAGTTCCTGATAGCAATATGAATAGCAAAACATCAGAATAAGATTAAAAAGAGAAAGGAGGAACTTGCAGCATATTATAAATGCTATACTGGAGGTATCCATCAAGGTGCACCCAAAAATAAAAATAAAAATAAAAAGGAATTACTGAGTTATTTGTATATGTGATATCACATCTGTAATTTGATCTCCTCTCTTTTGGTGCCATCCCCTTCTGCACATGCATGTAACAGCACATCAATGAGACAATAATCAATGAGATAATATTCAAGAGTTTGATGGTTATAGCAATCTGTTTGTTCTATAGAAGCCGTGTTTTCCAGTCACATATACACACTCGCACAAAACCATTACAAGCTTAACACAACAATTCTTTCATATTGTACGAACTCATCACCTGTACGAGACCAACCGAAAGGCCTAAGAAGCGATGAACACGACCCATCCACTCGGCATCTCGTTGAGCCAAATAATCGTTTACAGTTACCACTGAGAAAGAGAAATCAAGATACAATTCCAACGAAAGGAAAACCAAGAGCATCCATATTTCAGCAAAGTCAGTGGATCAGTTCAGGATAGAAACATACCATGAACACCCTCACTAGTCAGTGCATTGAGATATGCAGCCAGCGTAGAAACCAAGGTTTTTCCCTCACCCGTTTTCATTTCAGCAATTGACCCATCATGAAGAACCGCACCTCCAATAACCTAACGTTAAAATGTGAAGAATAAATGAATTAATAATCAAATGGTGAGTAAAGGCACTAAGTTACGTAATATTACAACAGAGCAGCTCTGCTGCTTCATGAGTGACTAAAATAAAATAAGCGGAGCAACCTGCACATCGAAATGGCGCATTCCAAGTTTCCTTATTGCTGCTTCACGAACCACTGCAAAGGCCTCTGCAATAGTCAGGGAAACAAATAAATAACAGATTATTCATATCATTCAACTCCAAATTCTGAAGCAAATCATAAGAGCTAACTCATTGCAAACCAGCTTGAATGTCCGCTAGCGTCTCCCCTTGCCTCAACCTTCTTCTAAACTCCGCAGTTTTGGCGCTCAACTACAACAAACAAATAATAATCCATCGTTCAACATACCTCGGGATATATTTCTACATTTCGACTTCACAACAAATTAAAAATCCAGAGACCTGTTCGTCAGAGAGACTCTGTATCTGCGGCTCAAGCGCGTTAACTGAGTTCACGAGACGATAATAGTCTCTCACAACCCAGTAATTCAAGCTCGTAGCATCACTAACCATTTGCTTTAACCTACCCAAATTCTCCTAAAACAAAAGAAACGATTAGCCAATTCACGGAATCACATCGTCGAGCACATAATAGGCAAGACAAAGAAGAACCTTGAGCGACGTCCCCGCAACCGTACGTCTGATAGAACAGCGTGGTTGGGTCCTTGAAGCATTTAAAGAGAAAAAGAGACTGAAAACAGGCTTGGTTTTTGACAAACAAATGTCGTTCTTGGTGGTGGGAATTGGAGCTGCAAGTAAAGGGTTCAAAAGAGTAGAAAGAGCAGCCATAACATCAACTTTACTACTCAGCGGCTGTTGACTGACGTAGTATGAAATTTAAGTTTCCATAATCTCCTGCAGCTTAAAGTGCTCTACTGCTCTTGTTGTGAAGTGAGTGAAAGTCCTAATGCTGAAAGTCCTAATGCTCATCTACACGTTTCTATAGTGTCGCATTTAAAAGGAAGAGTAACGCTGAACCATAAATTACATTGTAATGCCGGTGTCTGATTTTGCAAATACTAGTAAAACTACTATAATATCAATTTATTACACATATGACATTAAAATATTTTTAAGAATAAAAATAAAAATTGTAAAACACTTATTCTAGGAAATCATATGCAAACATTAAATGAAGTACTAACCTTACAAACAGAGAGTTAAAAAAACATAAATTGAATTAAAAGAAACAAGAAAGCATACGAGTTCTGTACAATTGAAGTATACAGCTAGGATGAAACCAGTAATTGTTAAAACTCAGTTTCTATTTTTCAGAATTCTAAATTTTTCTAGTAATTTATGACTTTAAACATGAGACACAAAGGACTAGAGTATCATCATCATCATCATCAGTAACACTTATTTGTAGTCCCGCTGAAGTGCAGAATTTGGGAAGGTACGTAACCTTACTCCAATCTTGTAGAGAGACTGTCTCCGATAAACACACATGCAATTTGTCATGAAAATCTTACAAAATGATAACTAGATATATAAACAAATCTAAGAAATAAAGTCAAATGAATAAATAAATCAAATAAATATAAAAGGTAAGAAAAAAAACAACCAAATGCAAAAATACAACACAATACAAACAAATATTAAGAGAAACAATACTTGTAATATTAAAAATAATTGGCAAGAGTAATAAATACAACATAAAATAATGTACTTGTAGAACATGTCTAAGATTAGCAATAAACTTTAGGAGAAATAAATACTATAAGAGACCCGTAAAAGAGTAACTCTAATAAAGCCTGTCAAATGATTGGTTACAAAGGGAACTAGAGCATGATTGCAAAAACAAGCATGTAATCTATTTTTAAACTAGATATTTGGTGAACGGTGGCTCCCTTTTCCTTTAGCAAGATTATTGGCTTGAACTGGCTAGAGTTTGGGCAACATACAGAAGTAATAATTCAATATGTAAGAGTATTTTTGCATTGTCATATAGAGGTCATTCTCAACCAATAAGGTAGAAACAATGGTGCTATGCCTTGTTTTCATGAATTGTAAATAATGCAATTCACCCAATAATCATTTAATACCTTGCACTGGTAGCACTTCCCAAACTTACCAGAAGTCATTTTAACTTACATTAGCATCTCATAGCATTCAATTAGCTTTGTGTAACTTGAAATTACGATCTGTTAACTGGGACCAAAGTATTGTGCGTTCTTATATCTATTTGGTTGCATGATGATGGGTATTTATTTTCTTATTTAGGATTCCTTTCGAGTTTCTTCGTAAAATCTAGAGTTTTGGAACTGCGTTACTCAATGTATAAATGTAAGGGTGGCAGAGTTTGGGCCCAGCCCAACCTGAAGTCAACAGACTAGGTTGAGGTTGACCAGGCCTTGGGCCTAGTTTTCTCAATCCAATCAAGCCTCAGGTTAGGCTCGGGTTTATGCTACCGAGCTTTGGTTAGCATGGGCTCAAGCCTTGGACTCAAGCTGTCCGAACCAAGTAATGCAAAACAAAGTCATCTAAAATGATTGTTGTTTTTAAAACATTTTAAAAAAAATTGGGTCTGTCTATAAATGTTGATGGAAGGAATTCTAGGATATAGGACATTCCTATTTAATTTGTATGTTCCTTAGGACAAGTGAATCAATGTTATCATTAAAGCTATAATTGAAATATCCACTTTTGTATTAGTACTTTCCATTATTCAAAATTCCTTTCTTTTTTTTTTTTTTTGGCAAAGTTGAGAATATATCCTTTTAATTGTTGAAACAATAGTTAACAACATTTATCAACCCGTTTACTGCATCTTTACACTTTTCTTATGGGAAGTATATACCATGTGCATTAGTAATAAAATCTACATATACTTTATTTACACCCATAATTCTCCTTATTTGTTACC
>JAOQMN010000006.1:9526515-9541915 GCA_027563555.1 Erythroxylum raimondii | reverse complement strand
TATTTTGTTAAACCTGATTATCTCTGCCTATTAGACGTAGGAGTTGTTATTTAGTTAAATATTTATTATGTTATTTGGTTGAATTAGAACTATTTGGTATACGCCTGTTTAAAGGCTAGTGAATTATGAACAAAGGTAGATTTCTAAATTTATTAAAAACAGTATATTGCCTTGCAATATTTCTCTGCTATATTTCCTATCACCGTAGCTCCAGAAAAGTCCACAAGGCATGGAGGAGGACATGGCCAAGGCAGTGTAGCGATCCAGGCACTTAACAAGATATATAGATATTCTGCAGCTCTCTTTCTTATCTAGCAACGAGCGTAAGAGAGGAGAAAAACAAGGAATTTCAAAGATCAACCTTCAAGATGAAGAACTGTTTATCACAAACCTTTTAAGAAGGATAAAACTCCACCTATATATTTACAAAGACAAATGTCAATTTAGTGAGTTGTGTATTGAAAAGTGAGGACTGCACTATTTCATTATCCTATCTTGCTTTACTTTTGTTTTTGGCGTGAAAGCTAATGGTCACCTAAGTCCAATTTGGATCATATTGTCAAACCTTCTTAATACCTTTTGAAGCTTAATACAATTATTTTCATTCTTTAAAAAAATTTTGACTCAAATTAATAGGTATCTATACCTTTAAGCCACTTTATTGTACTATTTATTAGGTCCCTTAAACAATTTTAGTATAAATATTTGATATATGTATCATATACAATAATTGTGAATTAGCTTTTCTTATAAGAAAACTCTAAACATTATTGATTTTTAAAAAATAATTTAAACCAAATATAACTTAAAATATAATAATTTCTTTTTAAGGATTCTTTTATCCTTTAAAATAATTTATATTATTTCCTTTTCTCTCAAACATTTTTTTGTTCAAATTGTACTTCCATAGATTAAATTTACATCAAATTAAAATTCAAAACTATTGCATTCAAATCCATTTAACATATTCTAAGCATATTTAAATGTTTTATTTAAGTAAACTAAAAAAACTCTTAAGTATTCAACCATAATTTTTTTTATTCAGTCTATTTTATTTTATAGGAAATAACCTCTCTATCATGTAAGGGTAAGGTTGTGTATAATGAGACCTCTCTAAATTCGTAATTTAATATGACTCTCACTGAATATTGTTGTATTCAATATATTCTATTTATTTCACACTCACTTTATTTTTTAAAAAATCTTAAATTTATAAAAAACCAAATTTCAAGGTAAGCAAACTAGGATGATTAACAATTTTTATGTTATAATTCAATTCAATATTTAATTTTTTGTAACTATGACCCTTAATTTTTAAGTTTTTCTTTATCTTTTTCTCTAAAAAAAGTAGAGTAATGTTTCTAATAAATGAGTATTATTTGGATGTTGGATCTCATCTTTTTTTTTGTTTCCACGAGGTGTCCTAGGAGGGTTTCAATTATGGAAAGATACCTTTAAGTCATCCTCTTTCAAACTAATCCCCGCTCGAGCCAGATAGGTCCCATGTGGGAAGCAAAGCTCTAGCCCTAAGTTTTAAACGATTGCATATATGAGGGCAGTTCGAACCCACGATCTCACTTAAATTAGGGGAACTCCTTACCAACTCACCTACACCCTGGAGTTGATCTCATCCTTATTTAAGAACACACAACATGAATTTTGAAATACTTTCCGCATTCACAGTCTCTTGACACAACTTAACTAGTTGGTATTTTCTATTATAAAGTCCGTCTTTAAATGCATACGTTTCTATAGACTGTTCACAAGTTTGTCATGCCCATCGTACTCGCCGTCTTGCAACATCATCATCATCATCCACCCAGTCTGAGGTCCCGCAGTGAGGCAGGGTCTGGGGAGGCCTTATAGTACGCAGCCTTACCCCTACATAGTAGAGAGGTTGTTTCCCGGTAGACCCACATGCAGATGTGACAAGCAAAATAATGATGCAGGAAAACAGAAGCAAGAATAAAAGAACCGGCACGAACAACAAAATCATGGATGAAATGTACTATCAGACAGAAGAACATACTTGCTGGATGGCCAGATCGGTCATTACCCCACCCTGTGTAAAGATCGGTTCTTGTTTTCGCTATATGCACTCGAAGTCACCCCGTACCTACTCTGACCGGTTCATAAATCAGAATCATAATTACAAAAATAAGTTCTAGTTAATATTTTAGAAAAATAAACCTTTTCCACCTATATATAATTCTACCTAAAACTCATAAAGTTAAAATTTTAACTTTAAAACTCACATGACAACAAAAATATAAAAGAGATGTTGGTGTATCGAAAGGGAAGGTTAACCTTTAACATAATTTCAAGTATTATAAAAAGTATCAATAATAATAACTTGTCTGCAAAATCATGCATTCAATTAAAAGTATCAATAGCAGTGATACGTATAACCTCAAAATGTGGAGAGAGAGAGAGAGAGAGATGGGGGAAGTGACAAAATCGTAGCTATTTTTTCTAATTTAATGTTTTAAAAATTGGTAAAAATAGATGGTTCACTATAATATGAACTAAGGAATTATTTCTTAAAGCTGATATTTCAAAGGCTAATAACTGAAATTCCTCTTCTTAAATCCTATAACTAAACCATGACCATAATAACCCTAAAAATTAAAAGCAAAGAGAGATTAGAGCCTCATGTCTTACTTGTCTAGAGGAATGATGAATTTGTCTTTACTTCCTGAAAGATTAATAAAAAATTGCATCACATAAAAAAATAATGTCCTTAATCTAGTAACACCAAGGTTGAAATGCTTATTCGAACTGTGTTAATGGGGAAAACAGGAGATACAGATAGAAGAAAAAGTTTTAATTATTGTTATCTTAATGTTTATGTGTGTAGGACAAGCTTGCATAATGACCTATGTTAACATTATAAACAGTAAAGTTAATAATAAACTATTTTTACAACAAATTAAAAGTTTGGGCATCTGATTTAAATTTTTTTAGTTTTATCTAATATTGTAAAATCAAGCAAAGTTTTAGATTTAAATGTAATTTACCCATATATAAAATAGCTAATTATAATAAATATATGTCAAAAAAGCATTAGTTATACAAAAGAGCTCTTAATATTCGCCTTAGTTTATTTATAGCTATACTTCCTTAGTTTACATTGATTATTTGTTCATTTTAAGTTTAGATTACATCCATTTGTCAAAAAAAAAAAAGTTTAGATTACATCCAATCATTTATTATAGAGATTTTGGAAACTTTATAAGGAAGTCTCTTTATAAAGAGATTCAAGTAGGAATATTTTTTAGTTATTTGTAGGAAGATTCAAATCAAATTGGCTTGAGTATCCTTTGTTTTTTATGATGTGAATAATAGTAAAATTTTGGCCTTATCTTATATCTCCTTTATTCTATTTCTTCTGATTGAGTTATATAATTTCATGTGAAGAGTATTTAGTGAAACACTTAAATACTAGTGTTGATAAGTTACATGAAAACTTAAACAAAGTTATTTGATATCATATCAAAAGATTGAGTTTGGCTTTGACGAATAAAAGCTAAATTTTCAAACTTGAACTTATTAATATGTCCAATGCTTATCATGCATAAAAATTCATAGAACATTTATTACTACTAAAAATATCAACAACCTAAACCCACCACCATCCTTTTTTACTATCAACTTAACTTTAGGAAAATAACTTCTCTTCTTCCTTTTTTGATGTTCTCAACTTTAAATTATAGCCAAAAGATCAAAATTCATCTTTATATAAGGGCTTTGCGAAGAGTTAAATCAATTAACTTGTAAATCATCATAATGAAAAATTATAATTCATTGTTATAAACTTAATAAATAACACAAAGTAATAGATACTTAAATAGTAAATTAAATCTTCAATATATAATTCATATAAATTAAAGTTTGTAGTTTTTTGCACAATGATAAGTGCAAATTCAAATATGTTTTAGCATGATTTTGGAAACATTTTCTTACATTCAGATTATTTTTATTGGATTTGGTACTCAATGTTACTTATACTTTGTTTATAGGCCTTGTTTTAACTCACTAATGAAGAAGGAACAAATTCAAACAAGTTAGAAAAGTTTTGGCATGATTTTAGAGGAATTGTTGAAAACCTAAGTCATCAACATGATACCATGTTAAAGTTATATTAAATGTTAAGCAATATGAGTCCAATACATATCCATATTAGTGGTAATTTTTCCATAATTGAAGAGTTTATTGTATAAAAAGTAGCACAAGACTAACACAATAGGGTTTTCTTATATAAAAAAGAGAGCTTTAGTTGAAAGATGGCTACACGTCATTAGAGACACAAATTAGACCATCTTGGGATAAAAAGAAAGCAACTTTAGAGAGAAAAGAAGGGATTTCCAGTAAGACTCAAGTGGAAAACTTTAAGATATCAAGATCTAGTAGAATGAGTTCTTTTGTTTTATGTTCTTTGGTGGTTATTATTTGTTTTATTTATCTTAATGTGAACTAACTTGTGATAGATCTAGATGGGATAAACCCTATAACTATGCAATTAGATTGACTATTTAATTAGGTGAAATATTTAATTTTCTTTGTGAATTATTCATAATTATTTCTTATTATTGAATTGAAATTTGATAGAATTTTAATTCAATTTCAAATATCATTTATGGGGATTAGGAAATCATATTTATGAATAGATCTTGGTATGAATAATACGAGTTGCATAAAATCTTAGAGATCAAACTGAATAAATCTTTTAGGTTAGTGTCAAATCTAATAAAAGGAATTAATTTTATTACATACATAGGAGTTTTGATTAGAAAGAGATTTTAATTAATTAATTTAAGGATAAGAACCATATATATTAAGAAAGAGGATGTTACAATTTTAGAATTTCTACGGTCTAAGAAATTAAGGATAATAATTGAATCAAGATAAATTCAAACATACAAAGTTTATAGGAGAAATATACATCTAGATCTTGTTTATCAATTGATTTCTCCATTCTTGTTTACTAATTTGGTTTATTATCTTATACTAGTAATTTTAGTTCAATTAATCATCTCTTTTGATATATCATTTACTTTGTTAGATTAGATAATGAAAAGATAACTATTACTAGTACTTGTAGTCCTTAAGAGAATGATACTCGTACTTACTATTCTATATTAGAAGAAAGATATAACTGCACTTGCCTAGTTAATCTTTAGTATTGTTCAAAAAGCATACATAACATCAAGTTTTTGGCTCCATTGTCAAGGACCAGGTTACTAGGAATAATTTATTTTTATTAACCTAATTAATTTTCATTTTTTAATTGCATCTATGTATATTATTTTACAACTTTCTTTTTTGATCTTTTGTTTATTTGTTCAATTTCATGATTTAGGTCATTTGGTTTATGAATATGAATAGTCTTAGAGTAATAATGGATCTAGATCCATAAAAAGTAGGACTATATACTTTATAATTTAAGGGAGAGAAACTAATAACTTATGAGGTTATAGCTTCCAAACACAACGACAAGACATAGATGACAACATAACATAAGGGATTATGTTAGATCATCGCTTATAAGGACATAATTTAATATTTTTAAAAATTAAATAAATTTCATAATAGTGTGGAAAAAGTATAGCATAAGGGAAGTAACTAGTCTTAACAATCAAAGACTAGTTGTCCATAAAACCATTACAATACATTTAAACAAGTCTAGCTTAAGTTAAAGCTTAACCATCTAGCAAAGAGAGGATCACATCTTTAAGAGACTATTACCTAGACTTCCTATTTGCTAATTCCTATTAGGGTAAGTTGGTAAATGTCAATTTCCAACTAGAACCTAAATACACTTAAGGTGGAGATTTTGAGATGCTAGTCAGGTTTTAATGGAGTCAATTAATCCAGGCAGTAGTTCCTCTTCCTCCTTTTAAATTATCATTCCCTTGATAATTCTTTATTTATTTACCTACTAAAGCATACATATTATGTCACTAAAAGAAATTTTATTCACTATGTAGTTCACATCCTTGCCCTTTATATTAATTGCTAATTGGGAGATGAGACTCTGCCATCTTAAGTTATAAGCCACTAAGTTATAAAGAGCTTGAATTCTCTGCTAGATGAATGAGGAGAAGCAACATTCAAAGAACAAATTCTTGATTGATTTAGAGGCTTGATTACATAATATAGAAGAATTTGAGATGTTGGGATACCTATTAACTTTATCCAGTATGTTGAATCTTTCTCTAATTGCTATTCATATAATGACTAAGAATTGATGATAACCATGCTTAAAAAAAGATTATGCCATGGTACCTGACAAATGATTAATTGACTATATTTATATACCCATATTTAGTGTATTTTGCTTGTTATTTGAGAGTTTTATGGTATTTTTGGTACTTATTTAGTTTCAAGTGTATTTTTAGGTGATAACTATCTTTATAGACCAAAAACGAGAAGACGTCGGGCGAAATCAAGGCATAAAATGAAAGAATTGAAGCAAATTTGGAGATACATAGTCCTGTATAGAGACCGTGTAAGTCATTGCAAATGTGTAAAGTTTTTGAAGATGTTGCTTATGCTCGTATGAAGATACACACTCGTGTATGTGACATACATAACTATGTATGTAGCTTATATAAGCTTTTGCAATTATGTAAAATCAACCGAGGGTTAGTTGTTAATAGTCTTGGGGAAGATATTAACATAAAATAAGATTTTATGCGATCCAGTAATCAATAATTTACTTGCATGATAAAAAGTTAATGTTTAGTTGTTAATAGTCTTGGGGAAGATATTAACATAAAATAAGATTTTATACGATCCAATAATCAATAATTTACTTGCATGATAAAAAGTTAATGTTTAATATATCTTAAAGCGATTCATCACCTAGGCACTACTTATCTAAGATCGTTTAATCGTAATGCTTTCTTCATTGTAATTTATTCTTATGTTAAAATTTAGTTTAGCTAGTTTAGTTCAATTTTAAATTAAATCCACAATCTGGTTCGAGGTTTAGATAATAAAAAAGGGTTAATATTGGTACTTGCATTATTTATTATTTTAGACATTATTACTTATTTTAATTCTTTTTCATTTTTGCTTTTAATTTATTTATTTATCTTATTGACTCTTTAGTTTCCTCATTTTTTCATAGATCTTAGGGTTAGTTTATGACCCAAGGTAATCCATCAAACTTAGTAGACAAAGATCTAGAGATTGAGAGGATAGCAATTAGAAATCTCAACTGGACAAGACTTAGAGAGTTCGAGTTAGATCGATAGATAAAGGACTAGGAAGGTTAGATTAATATTAAAGAATTATGAACCATGGTAGACTAACCAAGAACTATGTTTAAGTATGCTAAAATAGACTTAGCAGGAGTGATCCAGCATGATGAGACCGACTGTTAATGTTAACAATTTTGAGATTAAACCAAGTGTCATTCAGATGGTGCAATAGTCTATTCGGTTTAATAGGCTACGAGATGATGACCCCAGTGCACTTATCTCAAACTTTCTAGAGATCTGTGACACCTTTAAAGTCAATGGTGCTAATGACGATGCAATAAGATTGAGATTATTCTTGTTTTCGTTAAGGGCAGGGTGAAGCACTGGTTGAATTCCCTACCTAAATCATCATTTACTACATAAGACTAAGTAGCAGAGAAGTTTCTTTTGAAGTACTTCCCACCAGTAAAGACTTCCAAACCAAGGAAATACATCTCCTTATATTCTTAGGATGACTTAGAGTCATTATATGACACATGGGAGAGGTTCAAAGAGATGTTAAGGAAGTGCCCACATTATGGACTATGGGCTAAATCAGACTAAGAGGTAGATGATAGATTTAGTTGTAGTGCCCCCTTACCGCAGAGTACGCACCGGGACGCCCGGAGGTCATTCCGGTATGTATTCTACGATAAAGGCGAACTACAATCGATCACTACATTAACTTCAAATGGCATCACAACAATATTTGCTTATAAATCATTAATGAAACCATGATATTTTAAAACCAATTGTTTCCTCATTTCATTTCTCAAAATCATCAATTTACAGAGTGACTTCAATCCTTAATACATGTACAACTACAAAACCTAGTACAAGGCACTACAAAATTAAGGAAACTAGGTATACAACTAACTATGCCATCCAAACATTCCAGCTGACCGACCTTTGCGCCATGGCTTCCCTTCAATCACGATCTACATAATAACGGAGCCACTCAAAAGCTAGGGTCGTCTATCGATCCTAAAAAACAACGATGCAATTTTGCTGAGTTTTGCGAACTCAATGAGATCACCATCATCGATGGTTCACTCAAACAAGCACATATCATCTCATATAACAATAATTCCACAAATCTACACTGTACACAATTATCACATTCCCATATGCACATAGGCCAATTTACATTTCAATCAGTCAAACACATTTTACAAAATGCTTATGAGACCTTTTTTCCAATTGTTACGTTGTTGAGACCGAGTGCCTGAACTGTCCCGTATCCATTTGGATACCGGGCTCATTAATCGTTGAGCCAATGGCTCTGAATCACTTTCGACCTCGAGGCTCGTTTTTCATTCGTTGAGCTTTAAGCTCTAGCGGTGGCTACTCAGGTCCAACTGCTATTATCTGATTATGCATTCATGAATGGAATGCATGTAACACAATTTATCACTTTATAAAACACATAGGTCCCATGTTCACATTCAATCAGTACTTCAATAACACAATTCCCAGTATACAGTCATCGGACTTTCCTGTCCGGAATTCATAAGCAACACATTCATCCACTCATTCAGATCATAAGCATATGCACACGATAATTAAGAGGAACCGTCTAGGTTACTCACCAACTGCTCCCAAAGCTAGTGCCTGGAAGGTCCGGCAACGTTGGTGGGTTGACGTTCCAGTTGCTCCTCTATAACCAAATAACATACATATAATCACAATTTGCACAAGTTTCAATGTTTCATAATGCACATGAATGAAGAGAAAGATGTACAATACATGCATGACAATCCCGGGTATTATTCTATCCATTTCAGTACCAAAACATTCTCATAACAACACTCATATTGTTCCAAGTCTCAATTTCTGGTCTCTAATTCCCATAAAAATTGGAAAATGAAGATGACACAATTTGGTCACACTTTCTTCTAGAAAAGTGTTCCTCTATGTCTTACGATTCTATTGACACCAAAATCACTCAATTTGGCTTAGTATATTGGGAGATATACCTCAAACACTTTCGGACCGTACTTAAGTACTATACCAACTTCTATCAAGAATTTGAACATCTTATGGATTGAATCAAAATTCCACTTCTTCATATGATTTGTAGCCCTATTTCTCTAGTTTACTCCAAATCAAGAACCACCTCATTTGAAATCCTATAACTCCAAATATGATCAAAACATCGAAGTATACTCAGTAAAACTAACCCCATTGACACTATTCTAACAGACTCTCACACTTGCATTTGATCAATCTCTTTCAATACAGCACCAATTAGTACAATTTTTTGTGGAGATATAGGAAAATGTGTTAGGAATCCATTGACACAAGAATCATGTCATTTGGAGCTCTAGAGAAGGAGTTATGGTCAAAAGAACCAACCAAGTTTATGATTGATTTCTAGTTGAACCTAGTTTGGCGCGAATGCCATAACTTTTTCTACAAAGCTCGGATTCCTGTCATTTTTATGCCATTGGAAAGATGACATCTAGATCTACAACTTTCATGAAGACATCATAATGAGATTCAGTCTCTAAAATGGTCAAAAATGCGATGAACAGTAACTGACCCGAGAATGTCCGTTAAACGGACATGAATCGACAAAACAGCCTCATTTCACCCGAAAAGGTCCGTTAAACGGACTCCCATGTCCGTTTAATGGACATACACTGTCCCAAGGGTATTTTTACTCCCGAGAAGGTCCGTTAAACGGACTCCCATGTCTGTTTAACGGACATACGTCCCACATGCACTCTCTTAACCCTCTTCCAAGCTTCCAACACCTATTCTATCATCAAATACATCCATAATCTTTGCAAATTCATTTCTTTTAACACAAAACCACTTCAATACTTCTCACATTTAGCTCACAATCATCTATACTCCATTCATATTCTCAAATTGGTCATAACCACCGAAAATAGAACACAAGCTCACACATTCATTCATAACCTTTGCTGCACTTATTTCTCTAACTTCATGGCAATATTTGGGATGCTTAAAGACACAATTTAAAATCAACATCTACTTAACAAATGTAGTCCATTTTCTCTATTTTCACCTAAACCAAACCTCAATTCATTTGGACAACTATAGAAACAATTATGACTATATAATTGAAGCATACACAAAAATCCATTGATTGCAAATTTCCAGATTTTACTTCAATCATTCAACCTTAACATTCAACTCATCTAATCCATCTTATAACTAGATCATCATCTCCATTCCTTCTCCCATCATTCACTACCTAATTCAATTCAAGATATCACTCACAAAGAAATTCATGATCCATAAATGAACATAATCAAAAATAGGGCATATTCATGTATATATTCATCCAATTCCCTCCTTTAACCTATCATTCAAAACTCTAGCTCTCTCTGTACATTTCCATAAATTAGACTCAACACATATACTCAAGACACAACATGAACAACTATTAGAATCAATTACGACACATACACAAGTCTTTCACATGCATAATCCAATCATCAAATTCTCATCATACTAGCTTCAATTAAGCATATCCATAACATATAAAAGCTAAAACTTACTTGATCAAGCTTGGATTTCTTCAAGATCCTCAAGAAAACACCAATACCTAACTTCCCCTACAACCCATGTTCATCATCTCAAAGGGAGGTAAAAGAAGGTTTTTCCTTAGGCAAAATGAAAAGGCAACAAGATGGAAGTATAATTTGAAAGATGGAGTAAGGTTCAAGGTAAGTATATCATCAACACAAGAAGGAGATGAAGAGAAGAAGAAGCCACGAAGAAGAAGAAAGAAAAAGCACCCAAAATGTTGAGAGTGTCGTGAGTGGCAAAAGAGAGCTTCAACTAAATGTAACTTAAGGTAATTTAAATAATACTTGGTTTAGAAATTGCCACATGGCAAAACCCTAAACATTCAACCTTAATTCCTTCTTAATCTAATCAACTCAAACCCAATTCCCTATAAATAACACTTGTCAAAAATTCCTATAGCCTTATATCCAAAATTCCAATATTTGACAATAATTTCTACTACCAGTTATCAGTTGGTCTGCCACTTGGCATTTTTTCTAGTCCAGAATTTATCCCGAAAAATTTCAAAAAAATTTCCTAAAATTCTCCAAAATTGCTAAATTAATAATTTCACTCTCCAAATAAATTTTCAATATCAATAACCCAAAATTCTCAAAACAATTCATATTACAAATTATACCGGGAATGCCAATGAATGCATGTACAATATTTTCATGTGCAAAAATCCCATTATTCACATGTATGTGTCACAATATGCATAAGTATGTCACAATATGCAAGAACATGCAAAAGCATTTTCTAAATTCTTATTGCTCACTTAATTTACTATTTTACCCTTCCCCTAGGTACCGGGATGTTACATATGTTGTGCCTTGAAATCAGTAGGATGCGTGAGTGGGTCGTTCGTGTTCATAAAGGTGGATTTAAAAAATAGTTTTTTTGTTATTTACCGACGAAAAAAGAAATCCGTCGGTAAATTTATTAATTTTACCTACGGAAAGACTGTCGGTAAATTTTCCGTCGACAAATTTACTGAACGAACACACACAGAATAATTGTCGGTATATTCACTGATGGTACAAAATTTCCATAGCTAAATTTACTCACGGCCGTTTCTTCGATGCCTTTTGTCGTCGGTAAATTTTGACAGTAAATATCCCTTCCGGTAGAATATTTAGATTTTTGTCGGTAATTTTCCGACGCTATTTCCCCCTTTTCTTGTTGTGAATCAGCGAAAATGAAGTTTTCAATATACTTTTCGTTTTATTGAAAAGCAATTTTCATAAAATTTCCTTTTTATTTTTAAAATTTGTAATTGTTTGCTTGGAAATAAAACATTTCAATAAAGAAGTTATCCAACTTTGGTTTATCTTAAAAAGCATCAGATGTGGAGGGTGAAACTTTCCAAAGCCTTCAGGATTTGGTTCTTAACTTCCAGACGCCAACAAACCAATGAAAAGAAAACTGATCAAGTATCGGCAAAGATCAGGTTGGTCCTTCAAGGAACTGTCATTTTCCCAGGAAAAATGTTCTTAGCTTCATTAGCTGAGAAACTAGAACCTTATCAAACCCTACCCTTTTCTTGTTTGGTGTAAATAATGACCGTTGAAACACTTTGTGATAATGGAAAATATGCCGTTGGATTAATCTGGGCGGCTAATTTTTTTTTAACCGTGTTAGAAAATTTATGTTCATTATGTTGTTGGAGACATAATTGTATTATTCTATACGCAATACAGAAGAATACAACACTCACTTTTTTCATTTCATCTATAAGCTCACTCTTCCTCTTAACCATAAATACCCCAACGCTGCTCTACTCTCCATCACCTCCGTTCTCTCTTATCTCTAGACGCAAGTGTATAAAGCGAAAGAGTGGCTAAAAGGTCTTAGAAGCACTAGCGTCGAATATGGCTAAGGGCGTAGAAGTTCAAGAAGGAGAATTCCCAGCACCTTTGATTGGTATAGATGAACTGACCAAATGGTCCTTTTACAGGGCTCTTATTGCAGAGTTCATCGCCACACTTCTCTTCCTCTACATCACGGTCCTCACTGTGATTGGTTACAAGAGCCAGACTGATCCTGTCAAGAACGCTGACCCTTGTAGCGGTGTTGGTATTCTAGGTATTGCTTGGGCCTTTGGTGGCATGATCTTTATTCTTGTTTACTGTATTGCTGGTATCTCAGGTGAGTTCACACTATACTCTTTTGCATGTGGGAATCCATACGACTGAATCCTTTTTATTAGTACTAATATCGTGTATATATATATATACGCTGTACTGTACACAGGAGGTCATATCAACCCTGCTGTGACCTTCGGTCTCTTCTTGGGACGTCAGGTTTCACTCATCAGGGCGATCATGTACATGGTGGCTCAGTGCTTGGGTGCAATCTGTGGTTGTGGTTTGGTTAAAGGCTTCCAAAAGGCACATTACAACAGGTATGGAGGTGGAGCCAATGAGCTGGCTGATGGCTACAACAAGGGCACTGGCTTAGGTGCTGAGATCATTGGTACTTTTGTTCTCGTCTATACTGTCTTCTCTGCCACCGATCCTAAGAGAAGCGCAAGAGACTCCCATGTTCCTGTGAGTACCTCCTCCGTGACTTGCCAAAAAATTTTTAATAAAAAAAAAATCCTAAACTAAGTCGAAGGATACCTAATCCCAAAGGAACCATATTTTTAGTCATACTTGAACTGCAACTTCCAAGTTTAAGGATGTGATGCATGAATCAGCTTAGTGTTCCTCGGTTTTCTTTGTTGATTTTATTACTTTTTTAAGTTTTTGGGTATTGAGGACTCTATTTTCTGCAGAATTACCTTTTAAAAATATGACGTCCGTAAGGTTTTCTGATGCGGACAGCAATTCATGATTTAAGTTTTTATGTGAGGAATTTGTGGTAATCGAGACAAATTTGTGAAAAATCCTGACGACTGTATATTTGGCCACTTGGAATCTAGTAATTTGTCACTTTTGGATGAATTGGTCACTGATTATGCAAGATATCTAACCAAACCATATAAGCAACTGATCTTGGACTTGAATGAATGAAGGTCTTGGCACCTCTGCCAATTGGATTTGCTGTGTTCATGGTTCATCTTGCTACAATCCCGATTACTGGCACTGGCATAAACCCTGCAAGGAGTTTTGGAGCTGCTGTTATCTACAACGAAGACAAAGCCTGGGATGACCAGGTACACCTATACACACAATATTCATTCTTCTGTGCCCTTTTTAAATTCCACGCTAATCTGTTTTCTGATGGAAACTTTTATGTAATTTTGATTTTAGTGGATCTTCTGGGTTGGACCCTTTATTGGAGCTGCAATTGCTGCTTTCTATCATCAATACATTCTAAGAGCAGCAGCCATTAAAGCACTTGGTTCCTTCAGGAGCAATGCTTAGAGGAAGATGGGAGAAGTGATGGTGCCTTGGAGCAGAATAATCAACGGATGATGAGTGCAAGTTTGTCCTTTATTGCAGGGTCACTTGGAAGGGCATAGAATTGTAAATGAAGCAAACCCAAAAAAAAATATTGGTCAAGGGTGGTTTCTTTCTCTTTTTATTTTTATTTTTATGTTGGTTGTACTTAATGCTGGTGTTATTTATGCTTACTGTTACTTCTAATCTCTTCATTTTCCTTAAATTATCATATCCTTCTATCGTGGTGGAGTTGTTTGCTTAGAAATCTAGTTAGTTAAATGGATCTTTCTTTTTGTCCCACCCAATATTCCTGTCCCTTGTCATAATTACAAGTTCATTTGCTTTGAAATAAAGATAAACTCGCCCACTAAACTTAATGGCCAGCTAAACCTCTTTCATCATTAAGAAGGGTAAGGTCAGGTTTTTGCTAAGATGATAAGGGGTCCACTCTTGATGTTTGAAAGGCCTTGCTTCAAAATGATCTCTCAAAGATGCAGAGAACAACAGTTGATGTAGGAGCATATGAGATGTAAAATGGATATTCCCTTCAATTATACTCTCCGGATGTCTTGTCTGTATTGTCTAAAGAATCCTGCGGAAGTGATTTTTGTTTTTTGGTCTCTCTCAATGAACTAGAACTCTCTCTTGACTAAGTTAAAATTGCTTTGGAATGAACGAGGTGATATTCAAGGGATTCATGAGTTGTTTATACGAAGCTGGACAATCGTGCATTGTCACATTTACTGTGAGAGTAACCGCAGTACAGATTAATTAGCGAGATATGTTATGCATTTTGAGCTTGGTGTTACTTATCTTGACCTTTCTCTCATTGACTGTCATATAATTCTCCTCGAAGATATATTCAGGATCTGTTTTCCGTGACACGTGTAATTGGTATCTTTTTCTTCTTATTAAAAAAACAAAAGAGAGGAAGAGATAATGTCGCCTTTCTTTAATTATTCAGCCCAACTGTTGAAGCACCAAATCATTGTGGCCAATTGCATTATAATAATATTTCTTTGAAAACGTTGTACTGCCCAATACTTAAGACTAGTGGTTCAGCTTGTACAATGGTATTACTGTTCTATTTCACGTTATTTTCTTAGATTCGGACGACTTGGTAGCTTTGATCTCAATCTTTTAAAATTGAGACTGGCGATTGAATCGGAGAAGCAACTGATTCAAAGGTTAATGGTGTAACCAAAATTTAATCGTTGTTGAACCGGTGAT
>JAOQMN010000006.1:9383846-9394007 GCA_027563555.1 Erythroxylum raimondii | reverse complement strand
ATGCATCTTCATTGGTTATGGCCTTGATGAGTTTAGTTATATGTTGTATGATCCTATTGAGAAGAAAATTGTGAGAAGCCATGATGTTATCTTCATGGAGGATCAAACCATTGAAGATATTGACAAGGTAGAGAAGCCAGGGCATTCTAGTTCTGATAGCCTGATTGATCTTGATCCTATTCCTCATATTGGTGCTTATGATGTTGCTGGACCTGATGATCATGATGATATCCAGAATCATGTTCCTAATTAGCATGTTGATGTTGAAAATGCTGATGGTGATGCTGTTGTTGATGAGGTAGATGTTCATGTTCCTGAAGTTGTGGATAAGCCGGCTGTTCCACTTAGGAGGTCTACTAGACAGCCTGTTCCTTCTACCCGTTACTCACCTGAGGATTAGGTGTTACTCACTGATAGGAGAGAACCAGAATGTTATGAGGAAGCCATTGAAGATGAGCATAAGGATCATTAGATTGAAGCTATGCAAGATGAGATGAAATCTTTGCATGAAAATCACACCTATGAGTTGGTGAAGTTGCTTAAGAGCATGAGAGCTTTGAAGAACAAGTGGGTGTTCATAATCAAAGCTAAAGAGCACAGTTTGAAGTCGCGGTATAAGGCCAGATTAGTTGTTAAGGGATTTGGTCAAAGAAAGGGTATTGACTTTGTTGACATCTTTTCTCTTGTTGTAAAAATGTCTTATATCCGAATAGTTCTTGGTTTTGCTACTAATCTTGATATGGAGATTGAGCAGATGGATGTGAAGACAACCTTTCTTTATGGTAACTTGGAGGAGGAGATTTATATGGAACAACATGAGGGCTTCAAGGTGAAAGAAAAAGAAGACTATACGTGCAAACTGAAGAAGAGCTTATATGGGTTGAAGCAGGCTTCTAGGCAGTGGTATAAGAAGTTTGAATCAATTATGGGAGAGCAAGGCTACAAGAAGACTTCTGGAGATCACTTTGTGTTTGTAATCATATTGTTACTTTATGTGGATGATATGTTGATTGCAAGCAAGAATGCTTCTAGGATTGCTAAGCTGAAGAAGCAGCTAAGTAAGTCTTTAGCCATAAAAGACTTGGGTCATGCCAAGCAAATTTTGGGCATGAGAATTACTTGTTGTAGGCATGCCAGGAAGCTGTATTTGTCTTAAGAGAAGTACATAAAAAAGGTACTTCAAAGGTTTAGTATGACTGGAGCTAAACTTGTTGCTAGCCCACTTGCTCCTCATTTCAGGTTGAGTGTCAACCAGTTTCCTTCTACAGACAAAGAGAATGAAGATATGAAGAAAGTTTCATATGCCTCAGCAGTTGGTAGTTTGATGTATGCCATGGTGTATACCAGGCCAGACATTGCTCATGCAGTTGGTACAGTGAGTTGTTTTCTCTCTAATCCAGGTAAAAAACATTGGAGTGAAATGGATTATGAGGTATCACAGAGGTACAACTGACTTGAGTCTTAGTTTTGGTGGTGTTAAGCCTTTGCTAGTTGGTTTTAATGATGTAGACATGGTAGCAGATGTTGATTCTCGAAAGTCTACATCAGGTTTCATGATCAAATTTACAGGGGGAGCTATAGCATGGCAGTCAAGGTTACGGAAGTGTGTTGCTTTGTCAACCACAAAGGCTGAGTTTATTGCAGCTATAGAGGCTTGCAAGGAGTTGTTGTGGATGAAAACCTTTCTTCTTGAGCTTGGTTTCAAGCAGGACCAGTTTGTGTTGTTTTGTGACAACCAGAGTGTCATTCATCTTGGTAAGAATGTTAGTTTCCATGCAAGGTCGAAGCAGATTGATGTTAGGTATCATTGGATACGAGATGTGGTGAATTCTAAGTTGCTAGAACTAGAGAAGGTTTATACAGATGATAATGGTGCTGACATGATGACTAAAGCATTGCCGAAAGAGAAGCTTGAGACTTGTTGCTTAATGGCCGGTATGGTCAGATCCTCCACTTAGTTGTGAGGGGGAGATTTGTTGGGTTTGAGTCACTTCTAAGTGGAGCCCAAAGCCCAAGTATAAAAGGGTGTTTTGGAGAGGTTCAGTTGTAAAGAAAAAGAGAGGGAAAAGAGAAAAGAGAGGCTTAGGTGGGAATTTTCATTATTCTTCCCAACATCGCGCAGTCTTCTTCTAACCTTAGATCGCAAGGTGATTTCTAATCGAATTGGCCTGAAATTTTAACCAAAGATTCATCTCTCGTTGTTCTTCATTCTGAACGGTGGAGATTGGAATTGGAGGTCTTCAAAGTGCCTTGATCTTCAGTCGAAGTTGCTGACAGATTCTAAATGTGATATTGTTCTCAACTCTTTGATTCTTTCATCTTGTTGATGACTATTATTATCTCTTGAGTTGAGTGGCGTCTCTAGTTATATCTAGAGGTGAAAAACTCTTTGTAACTTGATTGGTGATAGTAGAGTTTTCTTTACTGGACTAGGTCCCGTGATTTTTTTTCCTCACACTGAGAGAGGTTTTCCACGTAAAAATTGCCTATGTGCTTTATCTCTTGCTGCTTAGTTTTTTGTACTTGTGAGCTTATTGGCTGCTATTTTTCTTTTAGTGTTGGTTGTGTTTGTTCACACAAGGAAAGGTCTATTGGCTCTGGTTACTTTGCTTCCGCTGCGTAACCGACTTCTCTTTTCCTAACATAGGTATGAGACTCAAATGTTAACAAAAAATAAAGAAAGAAATTTGTAGTCTTCTTGGTCACAAAAATACACGACTTGCGAAAGGATTTTAGGGTATGAATGGCAGGCAACCATTTCCAAATTCTCCTCTTATGACTTTCCAAATTCTCTAGCCCATGCAAGATTTATTTATGAAAAAAAAGAACATAATCGGCCTCTTCTACTATTAAACGTGCATAACTTGAATAGGAGTTACATAAAAATAAAATTGAAAATTTTGAAGTAGTTGAAGCGTATAAATGTTTTAGCAACAATTAAAAAGTTAAAGTCTAAATTAGAATCGGTAAATAAAATATATAAAAATTTATAAAAAAATATTTGATGAAAGTTCTAGTGAGTTAAATGAATTAAAAGTAAAAAATAAAAAAAAGTTAGGTGCTCTTATTTCAATTAAAAATATTTTTGTTGTTTGTGATTCTCTTAGCAGATCTAATTTATTACATGTCAAGAGACAATTAAAAATAATAAAGATGTTGAAAATAATAAATTTAGATGTTAAGGATAAAAATATGTGTATTATAATTAAATTAAACATATGAATCTTTTTTTTTGACATTAAAACATCACACGGCATCAACACCGAAAAAGAAGAGGTAACCTAAAACCCAAAGCCAACAGGCTTTCCCCATACACCCAAACCTAAACCTCCTCTGAACTAAATCTAACAGAAGCAGCATCAGCAAGAATAAAAGAAGAAAGAAAATTTGGCACCGTATGCCAAGTAAAACGATCTGCATGTAATAGAGATACCCTTGCCAAAGAATGAGCGGCTCTATTAGCAGTTCGAGGCGTCCATAGGAAGGACAAATGTTGGAATTGAGTCGTAAGCTCCTGGCAGTCAGCAAACACCAAACCAACTTCAGCAAAATTAGAAGAACTAGAATTGAGACCATCGATAACCTCTAAACAATCTGATTCCACCAACACATTATCCAGATTAAGCCTTTTAAGCCAGGTTAAAGCCTCTCTGATCGACATGGCTTCTGCAAGAGTGGCGTTGAAGCAAGAAGAAAAATGCCCCGAAAACCCCATCATAAATTTGCCCTGATGGTCTCGAAGGATCACCCCAAAACCTGATTTGTTTCGTCTTTTATCAAACGAAGCATCAACATTGCATTTGACCCAACTAACCGGAGGTTGTTGCCACCCTACACGAGCACCGGGCTTATTGGGAACAACCTGTGCTTGCCCAAAAGTAATCTTTGCCGCTTTCCAATCTCGAAAGTAATCATCCGCAAAGGCCACGATAGCATAAGACGAAGTATCTTGTTGTTTCCAACAAAAAAGATTACGATGAAACCACAAACTCCAACAAATGGAAAGGGCTCTACCTCGCAGCTCCAAATTGCCTACACAAAGCCAGTCAATAATACAATCTTTAATAGCATCACTATGTAAGTCAATACCTGCGACCGTCCATGCATGACGAGCCTGGGGGCACGTAATTAGTACATGATCAATGGTCTCCACCTCACCACATCGTGAACAGGCAGGATCTAATTGAACCCCATGCGTAAGAATGCACTGTTTACAAGGAACAAAATCCTGTAAAATACGCCAGGTAAAATCTTTTACCTTGGGGGGAAGATGGGCACCCCAAATACCATTCCACGGACCAACCACATCATAGCTTTGAGATGCCGAATCTAGAGACATAGCCATCCTATAACCAGACTTCACACTGTAGATCCCATTCGTAGTATGATGCCAGCAAAAAATGTCCTTCGGCCTGGAAGGAGAGATGGGGATTTGAAAAACTTGTGAGGCTTCTTGAGGAGCTAGTATGCCATTTACCAATGATGGATCCCAAGTCAGAGTAATAGGGTCAATCAACTCCTTAACCTTCATGTCAGCCATGCCCTGTAGCGAACTCGAGAGCACGTAGAAATTGGAATCATTAAGCAGCCAAGGATCTTTAAAAACCCCAATCGAAGACCCATCACCCACCCTCCATCTAACACCTTTTGCTAGGATACTTTTAGCTGAGAAAATACTCTTCCAGATGAAACTGGGGTTTCGTCCTTCATTAGCATGAAGGAAATCTGAAGTAGGAAAATACCTGGCCTTGAAAACCTGGCTCGCTAAAGAATCAGGGTCTGTAAGAAACCGCCAACCCTGCTTGCCCAACATTGCAAGATTAAAACATTTCAAGTCACGAAAACCCATACCACCTAACTTCTTAGGAACACACAATCTCTCCCACTTCGCCCAATGAATCTTAGTATGGCCACCCGAAGAAGAACCCCACCAAAATGAATTCATCATCTTTTGCAATTCATCACAAATACTCAAAGGGAGCCTGAAAACACTCATACAATAAGTAGGAAGGGCTTGAGCAATTGTTTTTAACAGAATTTCCTTACCTGGCCTGGAGAGTAGCTTATTCTTCCAACTAGTAATTCTTTTACGTAAGCGGTCCTTTAGGAAGGCAAATACCTGCTTTTTATTCCTCCCAATCAACGATGGTAGCCCAAGGTAACGTCCATGATCAATCGGGTTAAAAACCCCCAAAATAGTAGAAATAGCATGTCTAACATCTTGCTTCGTATTAGAGCTAAACATGATACCTGACTTCTGAAGATTGATAGCTTGACCTGAAGCCTCTTCATAGATAGCTAGAATTTTCTTTAGATGACCACACTCAGTAGGAGAGGCACGAAGGAAGAAGAAGCTATCATCTGCAAAAAACAGATGAGAGATAGTAGGAGCACCCTCACAGATACGGACGCCATGAATATCACCACGCAACTCCGCTTTACGTAATAGGGCTGAAAGACCTTCCGCACAAAGAATAATAAGATACGGGGAAAGTGGATCCCCTTCACGAAGTCCTCTATTCGGACTGATAGGCCCCACACAGTTGCCGTTGAGCGCTACAGAATAGCTCACAGTAGTTACACAAAGTTTAATCCATCCAACCCACTTAGCATCGAAACCCAACCGAAGCAAAATAACTCCAATCCACCCTATCATAAGCCTTACTAATATCAATTTTGAACGCAACATCCCCGCTGGATCCACGACTTCTATTCTTCATATAATGGATCAATTCGAACGCAACCATAATATTATCAGAAATTAATCGACCCGACACAAAAGCCGATTGCATAGGGGAGATAAGTCTGGGCAAGATGTGCTTGAGTCTATTAGCCAAAACCTTCGCGATAATCTTATAAATCACATTACACAAAG
Source organism: Erythroxylum raimondii (assembly GCA_027563555.1). Lineage (NCBI taxonomy): Eukaryota > Viridiplantae > Streptophyta > Magnoliopsida > Malpighiales > Erythroxylaceae > Erythroxylum > Erythroxylum raimondii. The sequence continues at coordinate 9,388,132 of JAOQMN010000006.1, read as the reverse complement.
CAATAGGCCTCAGATCCTTCATACTGCTCGCATTGTCCTTTTTCGGAATAAGGACAATAGTAGTATTATTTAACCCCACAGGAAACTCGCAATTAGCAAGCCACTCACAACTCTGATTAAAAATATCACCGCCGATAATATCCCAACACTTTTGGAAAAAGGCCGGATTCATGCCATCTGGACCAGGAGTTTTATCAGGGTGCATATCAAAAATTGCTTTCTTAAATTCCGCCTGGGTAAATGGAGCGAGGAGAAGAGCATTGTCTCGATCACTAACCACAGAACTAAGACAGGAAAAATCATCAAAATTGTGACTTCCAATAGGAGCGGCAAACAGGTTCGAAAAGTACTCCATGACAATGGCAGTCATAGTGCCATAATCCGAACATAAATTTCCGGAGTCATCCTCCAAAGAAACAATATGATTAATTCTCCTACGCTTTAAAGCCTGAGCGTGGAAGTATTTGCCATTCGCTTCACCATGATTTAACCAGAAAATTTTGGACCTTTGCTTCCAATAAATTGCATCTTGGGCCAATAACCTCGACAATTCAGATTTTAGAGCCAGCAAATTTGGATCAGCTGCGTTAGTATTACGCAAAGAGGCCATCTGTTTTTTAACATCCATAATCCGACCCAAAGTTGAGGAACCCAACGACTTGTTCCATTCAATAATCGATTCACTACAAGCTGCGATTTTCTCCAACACACTGGAACTACCACAACTCGACCATGTCGCAGAGACAACTCCCATAAACCCAGCTTCAGTCAACCATTTATTTTCAAACTTAAATCTGCTAATCTTCTTTACAGGGAAGCTGATGTTCGCGTAAAGTTTTATAGGGTTATGATCTGAGTAAGAGCTGATTAGACTAAACAGCTTATGGTAAGAGAAGTGATCAACCCAGTCGGCAAAAACGAAAGCTCTGTCCAGACGCTCCATAACGAAATTACTCGAACCTCGCCCACGCTCCCAAGTAAAACCAAAGCCAGTGAGAGGAACTTCAATTAACTGACATTCCGCAATACAATCTTTAAACCCATCAAAGAGAGCTCTAGGGTACTCATGACCACCAACTTTCTCAGTAGCGGACATAAGATTGTTAAAATCCCCCATACAGACCCACGGAAGGGAAGAAAGACGAGACAGAGACTTCAATAGTGCCCAGCTAGAACGCTTTCTGTGTCTTTCTGGAAAACCATAAAATCCAGTGAAACGCCATTTGAAATTGTCTAACATGATAATCTCGACATCGATATGATTGCTAGAGTAACCCAAAACAGAAACATCTTTATTCGAATTCCAAAGGAGGGCAAGACCTCCACTACGACCAATCCGGTCTACACAAAAGCAACTATCAAATTTCAACCTAACACGAAGCTCCTCCATTTTAGAAGAGGATACAAGAGTCTCACAAAGAAAAAGAAAAGAGGGGCGGTGCTGATGGACAATGTCCTGTAACACTGTGACTGCACGAGGATTGCCCAAACCTCGGCAGTTCCACGCAACGCAATTCATAATGTACGGCGGGCCTCATGAAAGAGACCGGCCGATTAAGTTATAGCTAACGTTGCTCTACCGAACAGAGAGGAAGAGGCGCTACCATCTGGTTCCCCAGCATTTTCCTTCAGCGTGGGTGGAGAGGACCGCAATCGTTTTTTCGAATCGTCAACCTCCATAACAGAGACCTCCTTATCAGTACTGGGCTCGACTGGAAAAGTGGAGCGGGTTGTAGAGTCCGGCCCAAGCCCCGGAGAGTCCACAACATAAGGCCCATTGATTGGCGGAAAAAGAAATTGCCGAGAATTACATAAATTTAATTCAGTTAATATTAATGAGTTAAAAGCATTTTTTCAACCCGTACCAATAACCCTAAGGTTTAAAGGAGAATATTAGAGAACATATTCAACCTAGGATTCAAATTCTTGACCTAAAGAAGGTAAAATCTTCCACCATCAGTTGAGCCATTTCCTTAAAAGTCACATGGTGGAGACGTTGGCATTGACGAATGACTCCTATAACTTTGTAGTTCAAATTATTCTCAACTCTACATTAATGTTAGCTAGTTAATACATTCAAACAATTTAGAATATAACAAATTGACAAGATTCAGTGTAATGAAGTAGGACCCTTAAAACTATGTTACCAAGATTCGTCCTGGTCCACATGATGAAAAGTTGACTAATAATAGCTTAGATATTCTGGGCGATCATGCCTACCGATGTAGAAAACCCGGTAGTTAGTTAATTACGCTCAAATTTATCCTGCAAAAAGGTATGTGATGTTATACAGACCGAACTTGGAGACTCCAAAAGCAGAAATTTCTAGGACCCTAGGCACGGCATGATTTGTTTGACTAAGGTAGAGACCTGTTGGGTATAGGTGGTTTTCTTACTTCTACTTAAAGCACTAACTACTACTAACCTTTGATATGATTAACACACTTGGCTCTCCCTGTCTAAGTTCTCATAAATATATATATATAAGATTGCAAAAGGTAACAAGAGCCCAACTGTATCACAAAGAAACCTAATGTATGCTGTATGCACCTCCAAGCACTTAGAATCTAATGCAGGCTCTTCTCTAGTTTGTTGACGTTTCCTGAAGAGGGGAATTCGAGTTAGGATTTTCATTTTCCATCTTGCTTTGTCAGGTCCACGCATTGATGTAACGAGAATAGTATCTCCTCGGAGACTTCTGAGAAGGGCTTCAGGGAAACAGAAACTTAGAATACCATTTGGAAGACATAAATTTTTATTAGGATTTGAATCAGAATTGTAATTTCAATATTGGTATCAAAATTTTAATGCAAAAGATCAATATCGAGTTGTCCTACAATTGGTGACTACAAGTGAAATAACTTAATCGTCTATAAATTCGCAGATTATCCAAAATAAACTCTTCGACACGAATAAACAAGCACTCTCAACCGCGCAATACCAGAAAATAAAACACCGACGTTTGGTAACGCAGTTCGGCCAACTTGCCTACGTCTGCGGGGCCCTCACCTAGATTAATCTCTTCCACTGTAGTTCTCAAAAAATACAACAGATTGATCTACCCCCAGAAGACCCAATCTATGTAATCGACCCACAGCCTAACTACCCGTGAAAGATATTCACGCCCAATAACACGACCAACTCGTGTTAACCTCGTCAGAGGATTTTGCTAACTATTTTTACTTCAAAAAACAAAAACGAAAAACATAAGAAGGCAACAAATCCAGATCTGAAAATTTTACTCAAAAAGACCAATGACAACTTCAACCCTCTTTATACTTCAAACCTCGACTAACCAGAATTATCCAGCAACTGCTTCAGCTCCTCTTCATCCGTGGACAGCTTGCTGGTTATGAAATTAACGTGAATGCACTGCTACAAAAGGCCATATGAAAGACAACCCAATCTGCAGATCAAACCAACAACACAGCAGCTACACGCACAAAAAGCCTACACGAATTTTTCACTGAAAACTAACAGCAAGAAAGTCTGTGCAGCCCCCAGCAAAACCACATGCGCAAATCAGAATAATAATACCCAACATATATCAAGTTGCCGCAAACCTTGTATTTCAATAACATATAACACTAGCAACTTCCTTGAACTAACGCACTCTATATTTTGTTTTTCATATATCAACTGTGAGTCAAGGTACTCCAATAATGACCATGCGCAGCCAGCCAACACCACTACACTCAATAAAGTCTCATCCAACAGCCACACGAAAATCTGCACAGCACACTTAAAAGCAAGATCTATATGCAGCAGCCACTTCAAAGAGAAACTTCAACTCAACCCCTCAACAACGTATATCACAACACATAAAAGAATAACCCTAACATATATGCCACATCAGCCAAGCCACAATACACTTATTCCAATAATCACGTCACCCAAGAGGCAATCCTTAGTAAACCACTTAATGCCCATTATTTACGCAAGCTCTCCCAAACTACCTTAGAAAAATCCTTTTCAAATAAGGATAATAATAACATTCAACAAAGTGCCCAATTACCAATTTTCAACAAAATTCTCATGTCCAATTAAAATGCCAAAAATAAAAATAGGATATATTAAAAAATAAATCCTAACAATCTCCCCCTTTTTTGGCATTGTTTGTCACAAATATGAAACTCCCCCTTAAACAACTTAATTGGACATATAAATCAAATGCACAATCCATAGGACAAGTACTCCGCCTTAATTAACATTAAGTTCTCCCATCATCCAAATTTCTCCCCCTTGGGACAAAAAGATGCCAAAAAATACAACGAATAGGCATGCAA
>JAOQMN010000006.1:8821238-8831321 GCA_027563555.1 Erythroxylum raimondii | reverse complement strand
TTCCCTCGTAAACTCTACTTTTTATAACTCTTTATTCTTCTACTTCTAATATGTATCTAACTCTTGATCTATCTATCACTAACTACCTGATAAGGTTTATTGATATCTAACTACTACTGTCACTATTTAACTATAACTCTACTGCTCCACTGTTTTTTCTTTCTTTTTCTTTTTCTGTGTGTAAACTATCCATTCTCCTTCTCTGTGTGACCTTTATTCCTAACAAAATCACTAGGCAGATTTTATAGCAAAGATTCAATTCATAGGTCCATCAAAGTTACCACTTAGAAAACCATTAAACCATAACATTACCAATGCGATTGTCATTTAATATGTATGTGCTTTTGAAATTGTTCCTATTAAAAATTTTAAAAGATCAAGCAGTCATTGGTTAACATGATATTGCATGTGCATTTTAAGCTGCAACAACCCCCAATCTCTAAGTACAGAGTACAGGCATAACCCACCAACATAAAAAGAAATAACTCAAAGAAAAGGCAACAAATATGTCTGGCACTCTGTAGTTAACAAGCTTGCCTTTTGATACAAATTGGTCACTTGGCAAGAGATCTATCAATTGGAAGACCTTTTCACTTGCCCCAACAGATTGCATCAAAGATGATAAATTATCTCCTACCCACCATGTAGAGTATATCAGCCATTCACTATACAATATAAATTTCGTAAGTTGCTCAGCTGTGATATGACCAGCCAGAATAGACATTCCTCCTACTACCACAGCAATGACCTTAAAAAAGATGCAAATTCCAAGTAAGTTGGAAGTCAATCCAGACCATAAATGTTTTGCAAACAAAAGAAACAAATCTTAATGGAAAAGTGAATAGTCATAGTAAGAGCCATATAATGTAGTATCCAAATCCAGGAAAGATTACCAGAACAAGGCTCATAATTGGTTCATATTTCATAGTATCAAATGTTGTTAAGGGCAAAGAACAAAATTTACCAACTGTTTCACATTAAATAATGAATGAAATTGCCATTACAACCAGTTTTTTTGTGAACCCAAGCTCGAATTAATACCTTCTATAACCCTGACCTATTACTTTCCACCTTGTAGAAGTCAGTGGTTGCATAACCACTTAGTTTCTACCAAAGAATAAAATTGACAAGTTGTTTCTATATTACACCATTTTATAAGTAGATATTTTTGTAAGCCTAGCAATAGCTTTCTAACTCTTGAGTAAGGATCCAGTTTCATACTTGGCTTAAGTCTAGGTCTGCATCACCTTGCCATAATTAATTTGATACAACTAATGGCAGTGAGGGAAAAACAATTATCCAAAAACAAAATACAGTATGTCAAAGAGCATAGAATTACAGGTTGCAAATGTCCCCTGATTGACTAGCATTTACTTCACAAAAGGTTGTGTGGGTGCCAAACTAGTATAATTTAAAGCTACACCCAGTTAAAATTAAACTTGTGATGAAGACAAAGTCAAGAAGTGCCATGTTTATTGAGCCTGATAAATCATAAGAAATATCAATAAAATGTTGAGTAGTTATTCAATTAAAAAATATAGAAAGATTTTTTCGCAAACAACAGTTCAAGATTCAAAACTCAATAACAGGGGCTCCACCTGAGTGGAATGATAAAGTGTGTTGAAGTTCCAATTCCAGAATCCATATGCAGCACTTTGCCGCAGGCTTATATCTGCTAATTTCTCCAGCCACAACTTGTACCTATAAGGCAAAGAGATATACCCATCCTCCTGTCAGAACATATATATTACCACAGATAGGTATTCTGCTGGAATTTGTTTCACTTAAATTTCAAAATCTTATTACCAAAATAAGAATACCTGTAGAACTTCATAATAGCACAACATTCTAGGGATATTTTTACCTTCCAACTTCTAATTTTTCTGTTCCATATATTCTGACTGTTCTCATCAAAGAGAGTGTCTCTTGTGCCACCTGCATTTAGATGATACAAAATTCAGTCAAAGCCAGAGTCAGATACCTTCATCTTTAACTTCTGTAAAGGTTTCTCATCTTACTTGATTAGCAGAAGCAGTAAACTCTTGTATCAACTTTGCCGCCTTCTTCTGGTACCTAACCAGAAACAGTAGTTGCAGTGGTGATTGGCAGTGTTTGGATACAATTCAAAACAATAGTTGAAGTAACAACCAGCACTGTCTGGATACAGTTCCAGAAAACAGGACTTAATACAAACTTTAAATTTGTGAAAATGCATTTAAAATGTGCATGTTGAATATAATGCCCTTTTAGAATCGTTCCACCTGATGGTTTTCCTTAAAATACAAACCACGTTCTACTAGAGGTACAATTACTATTCAAACTTCTTCCATTTCTCAGATAGAACTTATGTAAATTATATTAGGCCACCATGGGAACAAATGCCTTGTGGACAATTTTGTCCCAGTGAGATCATTTCTTGTCTTCTAAAGATAATGACAAAATACTTTATTAACCATCCAAAAACCACATATTAGGTTTATATCCCTAGTTTACAAAAGGGAGATAAATACATTAAAAGTATTCTGAAATTTTAAAACTCTTACATGCCATAGATCAGCATCACGGCAGCTAAGGCTGAACATATCACCAAAGTACATAGACCAAGTGGCCATGATAAAATGAGCAAGTAAATCAAAGCACCTGTACCCTAAAAAAAACCATCAGAGGACAAGATAAATTAGTGGTTATAGAAGAGAAGAAACAGTTACTAGTAACTGGAAGGTCACCAGTACCAACCTGTAAAACATTCCGAAGAATCAAATTAAGATCATTCCCGATAACCCGTGACACTTGTTGACAATCTGAACCAAGCCTACTAGTCAAATCACCAACCGTTTCAGTGTCAAAAAATGATATATCCTGCATAAATGTGCCACCACATTAAGTTCAAACAAAAGTATTTCTTAAACTAAAAAGCATATGTTACACCGGACTTCATGCAAGTAGCAGCTTAACGATCAGAACATGTTGGACCTGAAAAAGAAGAGCAGAATATAGTGTTTCTCTCATTCGTTTCACCTACACAGTTATCAGAACTCAAGTCAGCATAAGAGCCATGCTCCACCAACGAAAGAAGTTAACCATGAGAGAGCCACTCACAAGAATCATGTTAGCGATGCCAAAACAGCAACCTCGTAGTCCACTGAAGTTCAGAAAAAACACAGTATAGTGTCAACTGTTCTGTCGCAAGGTTCACAAAAGGCTCAAAGTCCTTATAAAGAGTGTAAAAAGATTTCATTTTGAAGATCAATATCCAAAAAAAAATTCAGCAGACCATTATATGAAGTTGCTAGCTTTTAGCTAAATGACTTGTCAATCAGTAGAAACTGCTAACAATTTTCATCTAATTTCTTAGAAAATAGTGTTCTAATTTCTTGCATCAGAGAATAGAGAATTTGAGAATCTAATTTCTTGGAAAATAGAGTTCTAATTTCTTGCACTAATGCCCACTCAGAACTACAAAAAGAGCAAAAAGCAGTATGTTTGTAGACTGCAGGTTACAGAAAAAAAGGGACTTCCGATCATACAAGACTTTGACCTGCATATTCCCGACGTAACACATAGCAAAACCAATAGACGCACGTTTCGGTGGAACACTGCAATTTCAGAGCTTTTAGCTGAAAAGATTGATGCTGTCAAGTAATGTGGTATTGATATCTCTGAAAGCTGAGACAATCACACCATAAACCACCAGTTAGTCAATGAAGTTATTTCCGAAAGCCAATTTAAATCGCTTCGCCTATTCAGAAATTGAAAAAAAAAATCCAACATACAGCAGCGAGAATCAGAGCAGAGAATGCAGCGAAAATGACCCAACTATCTTGCGCCACCAACCGCCACATACGGCTGAGCGCGCTCCATATGGTCACCGGTTTGGCCAAGAACTTAACCTCCAAGTCATCAGATAGGCTCCACCAGCTTCCACCAGGCAAAATCGACGGCAGAAATTCAATAAACTTGCGAATCCTCCCATGCAACTCTACATTACCGTCGTCTCTCTCTTCTTCGTCGAACTCCTCCACATCTACACCATCCTTCTCCACAGAGTATCCATTCATATAAGCAGAAGAATTCAACGGGTAGTAGAAACGAGAACGATTAGCTTTCGTAAGAGGATAGAACCGCAGCCGGTTATCGGACAGGAAGCGAACGGTTGCCAAGTTCAACTTTTCGGCCACGGATGGTCGTCGGCGCTGATGCGGCCGAGAGAGAAAGCGAGGTAGCGAGTTGCACAGCAGGAGAGCCATGGAAAAGAAGCGAAAGAAGCTTGTAGAAACCACCGTCAAAGGCGTCCCGGCGGCGGAGGGAAAATGAAAGGGACTTGAAGGAGAGCGCCACCGCCGTATGAAATTTCGTCACTTTGCTCTCCAAAAACGGCTTCAAATTACACTGGGACCCCGAAAGGACTGACGTTCGTTTTGGGAACATCTCCTGACCGTTGGATGCTCGTGACAGAGAAGGTAGTGACGTGTTTGACGAAGAGACATAAAATCTGATCGCCGACACCGTGAGCTGACTCGCAAGCCGACGCTGTTCCATACACGGCTCTAGTTCCATGTAGCGCCAGATTCTTAACTTTTTTCACGAAATTGCCACCGTCACTTTTTGCCATTTTCCCGGTTAACATAGGGACATATCGGTCTTTATGTAGTTAAATATCTATCAACATTATAGATCAAGTGCACCGTCCGCGAAGCAACTGAATCTCTCTTACTTCGTCTACTTCAATTTTGAGTTTGCCATGGCTGTGATGCTAGGTAACTTAGCTCTATTTTTGGACGGAGCCTCGCCACGAGCCGTCTTGCTGGAAAGGAAGGTTAGGCCGGTGGCGCTGGACTTGGTTTTGAATTTGTACAAGAGAGAGGCTAGCGCATATGGCTCTTTGGGAGTTAAAGGAATGGAAGGGGACAGTGAATGGAGGAACCAGAGAACTGTAGCGAGAGGGAAAGCGAATTCGAAAATGAACGGAGTGGATTTTGACAGCGATGAGGAGAACGGAGACGGTGAGGAGGAGGGGGAGGAGTTGGATTGGGAGAAGGAGATGAGGAGGAGGTTGAAGGAGATTGAGGAGATGAGAGAGTTGGAGAGGAAGGCTGAGGAGTTGCAGAATAGAGTGGAGGAAGAGAGTGACGGTGAGGAGAGGGAAGAGAGTGAAGAAGAGAAGAGAATGAGAGTGAGAAAAGAGCTTGAAAAGGTTTTCTTTTTTTTATCTCCAAGTTATGAACTTTTGGTGAATTGAACGTTTTCTAGGGATTAGATTGTATTCAAGAGTAAATTTGAGGAGCTTATTTGATCAATTTACCATTTCTTTTGTTGGTTTACGTCGGAGCAGGTAGCACAGGAGCAGGCAGAGAGGAGAGCAACAGCTGAATTGATGTTTGAATTGGGACAAAAGGCTTATGGAAAGGGCATGTATGGAAAGGCCATCGAGTTTCTTGAAGGTGCCCTCACCATCATTCCCAGGCCTACATTGTTTGGCGGTGAGGTTGGTGTTTCTGAATTATGAATGAAGATATTGGATCGGTTTGTTATGTGGATTGGACATGTTTTCATTGCCAAGTAACGGAAAAGCTATATATTTTCTTTTTATGGTTTTCTGCTTCAGATTCAAATATGGCTGGCTATGGCGTACGAGGCTAAAAACCGCCATGCAGACTGCATAGCTCTCTACCAGCAGCTGGAAAAGAAGCACCCTAGTGTCACCATCCGACGGCAAGCTGCTGAGCTCCGCTATATCTTGCAAGCACCTAAACTGAAGATAAGCCAGGAGGAGATGGTTACCATTCCATTGATTGGTTCAAGTTATGACAGGTAAAATTTGGTGATTATACTCTAGAAATCTATGCTTTGTACCTTGATGGGCCTTGATACCTGTTGAGTATTAACTTGTTTGCTCCGGCAAATCTTTTCAAGTTGGAAATACATCCCGTTTATCCCAATTTGCAGCAATTATCATGATTCCATTATTAAATAATGCTGCTGCTGTTGAGAATAATACTGATGTATGATCCAAATGATAGATTTTTACTTTAGCTAGCATAGATAGAACCACGAGCTTTTTTATGTTAGCTAGCATAGATAGAACTACGAGCAACATTTACATAATTTTCTTGTTTCACTGCCATGATCTGTACGTGTGCAACTCATTATTAAACGCGATCCTGGCAAATGCATGTAGTTACATGATGCTCCTAAGCATGCCTGAACATTTTCTGGAGAAATGGTTATCTGCAATACAATGAATACCAAGGGCTTGTTCTGTATGGTCTCAAATTCTCAATATCAAGTCTTGAATTTTTGCATTTGTATATCAGATTTTATCCTGCCCTTTTTTTGAGTTAGTATCTAATCTTGCCTTTTGCAATTAGTTTTTTTCTTTTTGTCATTACATACTCACCATGACATGGCTTGTTTTTATCAAACATTTTCCATGTTAATTTGGCGATGTTGTGTGATATATAATATCTCCCAAGCTTGTAATTCATATGAGAGAGTTTACTATACTCAGTGGACCAAGACTTTTATTGTTAGGTCATTGGGTGTGATGTGTTGTAGAAGTTGCAACCATATCACATTATTGACGTTAGAAAATTGATGATAGGTCTAGAAATTGTGTGATTTTGATTTCTGATGTGAGCAGTTTGAATATTTTTGATAATATTAAGTTTGAGTTATTTTAGATGAAATTCTCAGATCCTTGCATTATTTCTCAGATAACTACTTGAGGTAGTTATATTCTCTTAAAATTGGTTAGCCTTTGAAGTGTGTATTTTCATGGTGGCGTTAGACATTTGGACACTGTAAATATATTGACAACTCAGATCATTTTAGGCTTTAGCAAAAACTTGACAAGTGATGACTTTGTGGTTATTTCAGCTATGCAGCATCATGGACTGATAAGTACAAGGACAAGGATCAAATGAAAAGTGGTTCTACAACAAACCAGCTTCCGTCCTCAAGAGACTACTTAGCAGACTTCTTGGTGTGGCGTCCACCAGTTGGATTGGAGAAGAGCCAAACCTTTTGGATAGCTTTGACATTATGGTTCGGTTTGGTTGGTGCAGCTCTCCTTCTACAAAGATGAAATGTCTACAAAGAAGTATAGTCTAATTGGTTGCTACGAGTTCATTTGGCTATTCATACATGTTCATGTGTAACTTTAACATTATTGCTCGCGTAAAGTAGAAAAAATACGTTGATTTTAGTATTAGTGTTCTTCTTCCCGTTCATTTTTCCCTCCGTACCCTGAAGTTAGTAGCACTAACAAAATTTTCACCCTATTTACATCTGCCATTCGGTTCGCAAATGGTACCAAACTGACATATTGGTTTGGTATGCCAATTGACTTGTGAAACCTACGAGCAGCCAAAACTATGCCACTTGCACGTTTAAATACCCTATGCCATCATTCCAAAGTTTTTTGTGTGAAGGGGACCTGGGAACACTGCTTTCCTTGTTTAGCGTTGAGATCAGGTAATGTAATTGTCCGACTGCAAATAAACAATAAAGTTGGATCTGACTTTTCCTTTTTTTTTTTCTACAAGGGAAAGAAAATAAAAAACAAGCAAAAGACACCCTAGCTAATGCAAGGTTTTGCGGTATTGAATGCCTCGTTGATCTTTATGTAGTAATTCTACGACTGTCATCGGAGGCTCTTGAAGCATATGAAGGCCTGTACTGGATATCACTGCGATAGAGGCTAGTCGATCGGCATATTGATTCTCTTCACGACTCACATGCTGTAGCTTCACCTCCCAGACTCGGTATAGAAGGCCACAGGTACTTGCCACCAAAAAGTTATCTTCAGTTAAAATTATAGTGGAAGAGGAGAGAATGTTAATTACCTCCAGGGAGTCCACTTCAACGATCACGAGTCGATATCCAAACGTCCGTGCCAGGTTAAGGCCCGAGTGGACTTCTCATAATTCTGCAGTTACCGGAGAGCTCCTGTCGATGTGGTGTAGAAACCCATCGTACCACCTTTCTTGACAGTCCTTAATTAAGCCACCCACAGTGGCAAGATTCGAGTTATGTTTGACTGCACCATCCGAATTAATTTTAACCTAGAATTTAGGCGGTTTCGTCCAGCCTACTAAGGTACCTATAGATGGATCCTGAGTCGGCAGTATGCAGCTTTCCACTGACCTTGCTCTACCTATCCAGGCCACATACTCCATAATTTCTCGAGACCCTTCTTATGGTCAGACAAAATCTGCTTCAATCAAGCTGCGATTTCTCCACTGCCATAGCAACCAACAGGCTACATCATAAATAGTAACCCAATCAATATGATTCACCTATATTGGTGTTCTAAGGTTGTGAGCCACCCATCATTCCAGATCCCGGTGGAAGAATTCCGAATCCACTGCTTTCGAGGCAAAATTACACAAAAAGGTTTTTGCTCTCGGGCAATCTCGGATAACGTGTAAATTTGATTCCTCTTGTCCACAAAATTGACAATTGGTGTCTGTTGTTAGCCAGCAAGCCACTCGTTGTTGATTCGTTAGCAGTTTGCCTTTAGTTAAAAGCTACAAAAAGGCTCGAATCTGTTGAGGCCCGGGCCATTTTCAGATTAAACCCCACAACCTCTTATGTTCCTCTGTACTGCCACCTTCAATGAGGTCATAAGTAGAAGCTACTGTAAAACGCCCATGATTTATATGCCCCATATCATGCTATCCTCCACTATGCCATCTAATGTAGGTTGGTTTTCCGCAATTTCCATACAGACCGTGAAAGGAAGATATTGTTGGAACAGATTCCAACGCCACTGACCAACTTCAGTTTCCTTTTTTTTTTTTTGTTGCTCATGAGGTGTCCTAAGAGGGTTCTAATTATGGGAAGACACCTTTAAGCTATCCGCATCTAGATAATCCCCACTCAAATCGAGTAGATCCCTTGTGAAAAGCAAAGCTCTGGCTCCAAGTTTTATAAAACTACATATATGAGGAAAATTTAAACCCACATTTCATTTAAGCCCAAAAAAAAAATCGTTGTCAACTCACTGCACCTTAGGGTTTACTTCAATTTCCATTTTAATTCTAAAGCTTTGAAACGAGAAATGCAAAACTCAATTTCCATGTAACATTGTCTTTTACTTGCCAGAAAAATTAAAAATGGGCCCAAAAGATGCATCCATAGGAACCAAGCGCCACTCGAAGCCTTGCTTCTGCCACATCTTCGGCTAGCTAGATTCCGCAACTATCCTTAAAACCTGTGAAACAATCCCAAAACCCTAGAGGACAAAACCGTCTAAACTCATTTCTCCCTCTAAATAAAATCCACCAAACCATATTTCCTAACTCAGCCGCCGCTCTTCGGAATCATCAGCCTCTCCTGCCAAAATGACGACCCGATTCAAGAAGAACCGCAAGAAGAGGGGCCATGTGAGCGCGGGCCACGGCCGAATCGGTAAGCATCGGAAGCACCCGGGAGGCCGCGGAAACGCCGGAGGCATGCACCACCACCGAATCCTCTTCGACAAGTACCATCCTGGGTATTTCGGGAAAGTGGGTATGCGATACTTCCACAAGCTTCGCAACAAGTTCTACTGCCCAATCGTCAACATTGATAAGCTATGGTCCATGATTCCTCAGGACGTGAAGGACAAAGCCACCAAGGACAACGTTCCTTTGGTTGACGTGACTCAATTTGGATACTTTAAGGTTCTTGGTAAGGGGGTTTTGCCTCAGAATCAGCCCATTGTTGTGAAAGCTAAGCTTCTGTCTAAGATTGCTGAGAAGAAGATTAAGGAGGCTGGTGGCGCCGTCGTGCTTACTGCCTAGGTTAAAAATAAACAATTTTGTTGTGTTTTCTGGATTAGATGTTGGCATGTTTTTGATTTGTTGACGACTTACTTTAATCTTCACTGTTATATTGTGGGTTCTAGTTGGAGATTTTTGGTTCAATACTATGCAATGCAGGCTTATGTTTGGATCTGAAATTCTGAATTGATGGGTTATCATGTTTTGTTGAGTTTTATTTTGATTTCCTTTTTGCTCTGGGTTTTTATTAATGGTCAGAAAATATGTTAATGTAAATGTCTTTCTTTTGTGCGGAAGGAAGTCTTCAATGGCTGCTCTT
>JAOQMN010000006.1:8794789-8812937 GCA_027563555.1 Erythroxylum raimondii | reverse complement strand
TAATTAGACTAATCATGATTAATCATTAAAAAAAAAATTTTTTTTTTGGGCTAACATTTGAGATCAACTAGCACTTGATAATCCTGTCTAACCTAATTATGATGCTGCTGTGCTCTATGCAAATCATCGAGATCATGAACATATATGACGTTTGCTTATAAATCTCATGGATGAATTTAAACTCATTTGTAACTCTCTTCTTCATCGAGGAACTCTACCCAACCTTGACACTGTCATTAAGGAGCTCATCTTAGATGGAAGTCATCTTAATATTCTCCTTATTGAAAATTTTGTCTCATCTACTAATGTTGTCCTGGCAACTCATACTTCGTCTCAAACTTCTCACAACACAGATAAGAAGTTTTATAAAGGATCTTGCAGCTACTATAAAAATCATGGACATCATATTTCTAAATTTAGAAAATGGTTCAAACGGAACTCTGGATACAGTAATTCTTCTAAGTCTATCCAACTTGCTTCTAATGTTGTTGCTACCACTAAGGAGCAAAAAAAAAGAACCTCTCCCAAATTCTCTTTAATGGACCTCCATGCCCTTCTTCAACAACTTCAACCAGATTTTGGTACAGTCTCCTCCTCTGCCCTATTTGTCACGTCAAATACCTCAAATTATTAATATCTCGATTCTATTGTCTCAATCATATGACCTCTGACTCCTCTATTCTTGAATCTTTAATAATACCATCCATTCCACAAGTTGTTCACATTATCGATAATTCTACCATGTATGTACAACATATAGGTGTTGTTCACACATCCACATTATGTTTACCTGAAACTTTTCTTGTTCCCAAACTCTCATTAAACCTTATTTCTGTTGGACAATTATGTGAACTCGGTGTCAACGTATCCTTTTTGAGTAATGGTTGTATTGTGTAGAATCCAAAGACAAGTAACATCCTTGGGAAAGGGCGTAATAAGCTTACTTCACTAAATCTTTCTTCAAAGCTTATTGTTGGTGCTATCACCTCTCATATATGGCACTCTCGTTTGAGTCATTTTTCTACCTCTAGATTAGGGTCTTTAATCTTTAGTTGTAATATAGGTCATGTTAAGACTGAACATTTTGATTGTACACTTTGTTCATTCTGATATTTGGGGTTCTACACCCTACGAAACTATGGGTAGTATGAAATATTATGTGATCTTTGTTGATAATTTTCTCGCTATATATGGATTTATCTTATGTGCGATAAATCTGAATTATTCTCCATCTACTCTCGTTTTGCTAATATGATTCAAACTCAGTTCTTTTGCAAAATTACGGTATTTTGGATTGATAATGCAATGGAATACAAAGATACAAAATTCACCAATTTTCTTAATCAAGGGACGATCATTCAAAGGTCCTATCCGAACTCTCAACAAAATGTTCGAGCCAAATGCAAACATAGACATATTCTTGACATCACTCGAGCCCCACTCATATCATCTTCTTGTCCTGAAACCCTTTGGGGAGAAGCAATCTTTCTATACTATCAATCGCATTCCATCTTCTAGCATAGGTGACATCTCTTCATATGAGCGCTTATTCAATCATGCTTCTGATTATCAATCTCTTAAAGTTTTTGGATGTGCATGCTTTGTTCTATTACAACATCACGAGCACACCAAAATTGAACCTAGAGCACATATATGTTGTTTTTTAGGGTATAGGATAGGGTACAAAGGATATAGATATTGGGATCTACTATCTCAAGGACTTTGAATCTCTCAATATGTCACCTTTTAGGGACCTAAAATGTTCTCCACAATATTAAGATTTCGATTCAGCAAACCCGTACACAATTTTTTTTTTCTGATTCTATCATACCTTTGTTTCTTGATATTTCTTTTGTAGGTCCATCTCACAATTCCAACAGCTTAACACACTCGACGATTGATCCTATTGTGTCTTCTCCAGCTGTAGATCCTCCATCCTTACCAAATAACTCTTCCTCTATTCATTCACCAAAATCTACTGAGTCTCCACAACTCCTCCGTCGATCCTCTCAAGTAAGCCAACCCTATATTCACCTTAAAGACTTCCATTTCTATTTCACTATCATTTATCTATATCAAACTCGCACTTATCGTGAAGCCAATTCTAACACCTTATGGCAATGATCAATGGTGGAAGAATTACAAGCTCTCTCCAAAGCAAAACTTGGGACTTAGTTGACATACCTTCAGATAAATCTTTTATTGGCTGTAAATGGATTTACAAAATTAAGACACGAGTTGATGGATAAGTTGAAAGATACAAAGTATGATTAGTTGCAAAGGGGTTTACTCAAGAATATGGATTTGACTATAAGGAGACCTTAGCTCTAGTCGCTCGCCTAACTTCAGTCCATAGTCTTATTGTCGTAGCAACAAGCAAGCATTGGAATTGTTCCAAATGGATGTTAAGAATGCCTTTCTTAATGGTAATTTTCAAGAAGAAGAATATATACAACCTCCACCTGGGTATGCTCATTCACTTAAAAAAGTTTATCGTCTTCGCAAAGCCTTGTATGGCCTTAAGCCAGTTCCTGGTAAGAGTTGCCTGTGAGATGAGATAACAAAGGAAAAACAAATAGGCAGAATTAAAGATTGTTCATTCACTGCCAAGGTTGTTACACGATTGTTTTCTATATAGGGACAAGCTGTAACAGAATTAAAAGTTGTCCTATGAGTTTGTGCCATCTGTTCCTACGGCTAATTATTCCCTCAGGAGAGCATCACCACGTCTGATGTCTGCATTCATCAACCTCGGACCATTGCTAACTGATATGTGAACCCTGTGACCTGTATTCTGCAAGCCCATTCCAGTCATGCCATAAGTCTCTCCCTTTTCAGCTCATTGATCTGTATCAGCTCCTCAAGCATGGTTCGCTAAATTTAGTTCCACCATCAACAGTCTTGATTTTACATCCAACTCTTATGATCATGCTTTGTTTATCTGATAAGTCACAATCGTGACCTGTATATATATATATATAAGTATCGAAGTTATGCCTATGACTATATATAATATGCGAGATGAGAGAAGAAATATCGGCTAATAAAAAAATGACCGTTGGATTATTTGGACGGTGGGATGGATTTCCTTATTCGTCCATCCCTGCGTCTTTAGTATTATATACTTAATAATGCTATCTTCAAGTAGTAGTCTAATTTGATGTTTCCAATTCTTATCGGGCATACGTTTACCCATTGTTTTGCTGCCGCCCTTATCCAACTACTTAATATGTTAGAAAAATAAACGATATCTAGTTGTCTACTACTTCGGTCAGAAGTTGACTAAACATTATAAAGCCGTGGAATTTATCTCCCGCCGTAATGCCCTGCATATGAAATCCAACAATCTAGCCAGTGCCCATCTGTTGGGTAGAGGAAGATCGTTATATCATAATGATATTGCTATAATACGACTGATAAAGTAGCTGATCTTGAAGACGCAGAATTATATCCATTGCAACGCACAAATTGAAGAAAGGTTTAAACATTAAAGTCTGCCAGATTGTAGTGTTTCATCATTGCTAAATTTCTAGCTGTATGCCGTTTTTACTTCGAGAGAAAAATTTGGCAAACCCATTTTGGTTCTTCTCAGCATTAACATTATTTGTGGATACGACCAATGAAGCTGACAAAGATGGCGTTGATTTTCCTTCCTTTTTATCCAGTAAAGGACCAATCTTGCTGGCAGTCATTGAAGAACCAGATTCTCCTTTAGGTGAAAACGTCTCATTAGAGTGTAACCTCCATGGTTCTCCGCTAACTCTATGCATCCGTGATCCTCCTGTGCTAAACTCTGGTAGGCTTGAAGCATCACTGAAGAAGTCCTCCAGGGTTGCAAGTGACTTCAGTTGTTGACCAAGAGATGCTATTGTTTTCTGGCACTCTGCAAGTTTTCCAGCAGCAACAGCCAGGTCCTCCTGCCATGGGTACATACATTTAGTAACCAGGGGAGTTAAAAAGCCTGTGCTCAACATACAGTTTCACAAATGCACAACAGAGAAGGTGGATAGTAGGAAAAGTAACCAATTATTCAAGGAAAGAATAGCAACCTGCTTAATCTTTGGTTCAATGTTTGCATTTGCAGTTTTTTCCATCTCCTCTTCGTGTTTCTTTTTTGAAAGCTCTTCCTCTAGTTGTTGACACTTTGCTGCAGTTCCTGCTGACAGAAACTTCTCCCTTTCAATCTCTGCTTCTAATGAGAGAACTTTTGCAGACATGGTCCTAGCCTCTGCTTCCAAACTAACTAATTGGGATTCAAGTTTCTGACTTGATTCCTTTGACAAGGACAGCTCTCCTTGCAGCTCTTCCAGCCTCAGTTGCGCCTCCCTCAGCTGAATTTCATTTTTGTTCAGACTTTTTGTTAAATCCATTTCTAATTCAGCCTTTTCCACTTGAATGTTCTCTAACTTCTCTTCTAATTCAACCTTTTCTCTTGTAATCATCTGTAGGTTTTCTTCTAGTTCAGCTTGCACTGCTTTCATGTTCTCTAAATTCTCTTCCAACTCAACCTTTTCATCTTCTGTTTTCCGTAGCGTCTCTTCCAGTTCAGCTGTCCTATGAATCATAACTTCAAGCTCCTCTCTCAATGACCTTTCTGCATCAATTGGCTGTTTGGCTTCGACAGGTTCAGATTGATGGTCCATATTTTCAGTATCAGGCAATGCTGCAAGTTGCTCCATTTCAAGGAAATCATCCATGAGATCAATCTCAGTGGATGACACTGGGATGTTTTTGTTGACAGTTTTATCATTCCTAAATTGATCGAGCTCAACAATCAATGCAGATGCCCACGAATTTGAGCAACTTGGCTCAGACTTGTATGGCTCTGAGCAACTTATTTTGTGGGCGTCCAGCTCTAGCACATTAAGCCTCTCTCCACTGTCTGATTGACTGTCAGTCAGAGACTCAACATATATTGAGGAGGCAGCAGAATTTTTGTGATCATTAATTGAGGAAGATTTACAAACTATAGATTTAAGCCTCCGACATTCTGCCTCAAGCTTGGCCACCTTCTTTATACTCTCCAAGTGTTGCTTGCTGGCTGTTTCAGCTGCTTGGGTACTCAAGTCTCTTTCAATAGTCCTAACTTCTAACTCTTCAAATCGTGACAGGAGCTCCGCTTTCAAGGATTTGTTCTCTTCTTCCAAATATTCAAGCTTCTGCTGGAGAACAGGATCAATCTGAGCAGGACATTCAGAGTTAATTTCTTGTTTTGATCTTGAGGCCAAAATAACTGGTTCTCAAGTTCAGATTTTGTAAATTCCTACCTCATATTTTATATTCACCATGGATTCATGGATCTTTTCTTCCTGCTCATCTCTCGCTTGCCTCAGTTGCCTAACACATTCCTTGAGGGCTCCATCCAGATGGCTCACCCGATTTTCCAGAGCAGATTTCTGATGAATTGCAGATTCAAGTTGGTTTTTAAGAGCCACTACTTCATTTTCAGCCTTTTCCCATCCTAAAATTTATATAAAGAGAACAACAAAATTATATAGTAAAATATAAACTGTCATGTGTGGTGAGAAATATCATCAGTTTTGGATAGAACCCATAAGCATGGTTGTGAAGACTTCAACAGTTACAATTTCTCAAAGTACATGGTTGTGAAACTAATATATTTTCCGAAAGATTTGAAACTTTTTTCCCATTAAGTGACCCTGATAACATGCACCTATCTTTAAATACCTGCAACAGCTTCCTCCGCCACTTTTGTATGTTGTTTTACCAGATCATCTTTGGCACTGACATTCTTAAGAGCAGCTGATAACTTCTCAGTCAAAATTTTAATGCTGTCCATAGCATCGTCATCGCTAGTTACAGTTTTGGATGTCACTTCTGGTGATTGAGCGTCATCAGTTTGAGATGTCTTCAAGGCATCCTGCTGCAATGATGAGAACATGAATGACATCAGCATAAGAATTGGAGCAAAAGTCTATGATTAATATTAAAGAATGCATCTAATTTAGGAGCTTGCTAAATCAACCTTAAGTGCCCAAAGCAAAAATGCAACAAACAGGGATCTTTTGAATTGATGCCAAGAACATGGTGACAACATAAATCTGCCAATTGCATGCATCCAACTAGTCAGGTGAACACTGAAACTACTGATTAATCTATATTGTCCACGTTCCAAAAATGGATACATCTGCCAAGTTTGCAATTGACAAATCTAAAAAGTAGTCTTCCTGGTTGCATAGATTGCCACTTATGCCAGAGCATTTGCATCTACCATCCAAAACATTAGAAGATATGTTACTGCATCTCTTAATTGTGTTTATTTTGGTTACAATGGTTTGACACCTGTAGATGACATCATCGTCATTTTGTGCTTTATGAAACTCTAGAATATTCATAACCTTTCCCAAGTGTTTTCCTCTGCTGTCATGAAGAGAATATTCCTTAGACCAAAATACATAAAAGGTTTTATAACCATATAGGTGCTTAAGCAAAAGCATAGGATACAATTTTTATGCACAAATCCACATTTACCATCTAGCTTAATCCTCGCATGTATTCAGACTTGGGTCATAATGAAAACAAGAACTCTTATGTTAACTTCCAGCAAGTCCTAGGAACAAATGCATCTGCTTATGCAATTGTTACAAAGCAAAACAAATAGTGATTCCTATACTTTTGCAATGAAAGGCTCATCAGTTATTCCAGCCTTTCTGCAAACCTCTCAAAACTTGCACTTGGAAGTACACAACTTCAAATCCTTAGACATATATCGAACTTCAATCTCACCATATGCCATAGAATTGCGGTGAGAGGGCCAAGAAATTGACCGGAACATGAATCATCAACAGAAAAACTGACAGGTATTACAGAAGAAGGACAAACTAAAATATCCAAAAAAAAATAAAATTAGCCAGCTGTCCTGTGTAGTAGTTTTCGTAAGTGGTGGTTATAAAAAGAGTTAAATAATTAACATTGGAAGGTACAATTTTGCTATGGAGAAACATGAAGCAGTGCATCCCTACCATAACTGAGGTAAAGAACAATACGTGAGAACACTATAATATCTTAAAGAAAACATTAGCTCTTACATGATTAGCAACCTACCTGATCATCAGAAAATCTCTCAGAATGTGAAGATAATGACCCTGAACTTTCTGTTTCACCCGGGCTCCTCTCTGAGGACCTCCTCTTCCACAACCATTTTCTCTTTTCCATCGCAAAACCCAGAGGTTGATGAATAGACTATCTCATCAGGAAGGATTTATCTGCACATAATTTACATACGATCGATATCAAATAACAAATACAACGACGTATTAGAAAATCCAATGAAAGCATAAACTTCAATACCCAGAGGAATTTATGGGACGTGCTAATACTATGACATTTACAGCTCTCTATTTAATATACGAACTGCAAATGCTTTCTTAACAACCTCAGGACATTAAACAAAAAGATAACTTTTTTCATCTTATCAACTTTGCTTCTAATTCACCCAATAAACTTCCAACCCCAACAACAACAGTAACAGCGACAGCAACAGCAACAGCAACAGCAACAGCGACAGCAACAGCAGCACCATCACCAACAACAACAACAACAACAAAAGAGAAACCTTTTAAGGGCCAAACTAACAACAAGAGATAGAGGTCAGGGGTAAAGCTAAGAGACAGCAATAGAGGAGATGCAGCAACTGTAGCCCTAAGAACAGAGCTTTTTAGGCAAAACAAAACTATGAAATTACCACAAACACATTGCCTGAACAATGAAACAGTACAATCCATTGTGAAACAATACTAAAAAATAGAAAACGCAAATACTACAGAATATAACGGACGAGCAAGGTTCACCAAGGTGACTACCCAGAAGAAAAATCCCATGGAAACATGACCTAGTTGAGAAAAAACGCCAAAAGGTTATCTTAACTAGTTGAGAAAAAACAAATCTCACCAATATCAATGAATCCAGGTAGGCGTAACCAGACATTGTAAGATAGAAAACAAAGAAGCAGATAAAGTACCCTAGAGTGGGGAAGTTATAAATGTGAAAAGAAAGGTGGAGTTCATGATTTAAGGATACAGAGAAACACAATAAAGAAATGAAGATGGGTCTGAAAAGATCTGGGGAATGTCAGTGGCTTGGCAAACATGACCAACTACTACTGACTAAAAGTTTGCAGATGATAGAGAGGTAGCTTCTTCCATATCTTGTTTTCTACACAATCTTATAATGAAGGGGAGTGGAAAACTGGAAGTATGGAGGGAATTGGATAGTGGTATTGTATGGAATGAAGGGACCATGACAAAAGCAATTGAGTTGATATTTCACTTTCATGTTTTGGTTAAGCATTCAATGAGACAAAAGTAAATGAATGAGTCGAGTGTTACTATGTGAGATATTATTATTTATTAATTAAATGTTGAATTTTGTTTTTGTAGATTTGGTTATTTTATGCTTTACTAATCAACCCACATCAGCATCATTATTACAAGGAAAGACCGCAATTATTACAACTACACCCGAAAGCAAAACTCCCGGCGAGCAATTAGGGAATGATTTGTCAAATCAAATCGTCCTTTGGTAACCTTGAGATCAATAAGGAAGAAGAGGGTGTGGCGTGGGCATGTGACTATGTGGGTCATGCAACTGAAAAGTGAAAGTGTAAAGCAGATTTGTATTCGGAAGCCTTAAATAATAGCCTAAACTTTTCAGCTTTTGGGAATGGGGCCACAAACAATCATTTTGAAAATCGTGATGTATGTTTTTCTATTTTTCCTTTTAATTTGAAATTGGTGGATCAAATCAATACGCTCCAATTTTTTGAATTCCAGTCCCCTCCCCTCATTCTGCTGTCGCTATCTTGCTGACGTGTGTCCCTATTCTTTGATTTCATTTTTGCCTTTTAAATTATTTTCTTTTGTCAAGGCTCAAGAGTGGCGTGGAGGGATCGCGCTCTCGTCCGCAGGAACGTTGTCTGTTCGATGTTTCCCATATCGGTGATGCTATTATTTATATCGACGATTGAGAGAGCCACAATGGAAGACGGATCTGGTGCTGGCGTAAATTCAAATTAAGATTTGAGATTTGGTTACAAGTTATTACCTTGCGTAAAATGTTTGCCAAATGTATATATGTTACGAAATGTATGTTTTACATATCGGTACTGAAATTAAAGGAAACGTGATATATAGTTGGTCAAATGAACAAAAAAAAGAATTCCCTGTTCGAGACATTGCTTGAATTCATTTTTTTTTTAATCAACAAAAGAAAACAACCCATTGTTTACACGAGGAAAGAACAACAACCCCTATTTTAAGGATTTAAGCAATTGGAAAAGGTCAATAACTTGCGATATGAGGTATATACAATGATGATATAAATAAATGAAGATTAAAAAAAATACGATAAGATTGAGTTTGACAATAAGGTCTCGGGTCACTCTTGACTCGTATGGATGTAGCGGTATATGAATCAATGTAGGCTAAAAGTTGTAAGTCATGTGGAAGACAATCCAAAGTCAAGAAGGCCCGGAACCAACAAGAAGAATTGGGCTCTCTATTGAGGGGTTTTTGCGACTGGTCATCCATTTGCTCGTTCGGAGGGAAGAATAGGGGAGGTCTAGTCATTATTCCCGGAATAAATTAAAGAGGGTTAGGTTAATGTACTTTCTTATTCAGAGATGGTCTGGTACAATAATGTGGTTACAGTAGACGTGGAATGATTATAAATATAAACGTGCATTGATGTTATCAGGTCAAAGTATGCTGCTCCACTGCTCCTAACCTAAAATTGTTTCTCTAATTTATTGTGTGATGTATTCAAGTGCAATTGCTAATATTGATTGGCGGTTGGAGCTCCTCATTAATTGTATTTGTATCCATCTGTGGTGTCTTTAATTCGCCCAATGCGCTTAATGTTGCCTTCAAAGTTTAAGGCAAAATGCTAGTAGTAGATTATCTTCCAATAAATATTTATATTCATTTTGTAATAAAGCAATATTTAATATCAAAGTTTTTGTTACAAATAAGTTGTATTAACCAACAAATTAGAAGTGTAAATCACTTCATTTTATTTGTAACATCAAAATAATTTTAGGCCCCAATTGATTGTAAGCTAATCAACCAAAAAATAGCTGATTGATCCAAATTAGCTAGTTTACCTTATGAAAAAGCTATTAAACTCATTTGGTTATGATCTAATTAAGTTGGTTGATTCAACCCAGCCAACTGATTTTTTAGAAGCTCCTCCACAAAAGCGTTTTAACGTAATCAGCTGATAGTTTTTATTTTAATGTCAATTTTGCCCTCTTTAACAAGCCTTACGATTTCTTGCCTCTCCCTTATCTTACCGAAGGCTGTCCTTACAATGATGTTAAGTGTTACGAACCTTCATGCTCCAACTTAAGGGGACGTACTACCGTATATCATAATTGATGTACATTCCTTTTTTATCTCCCCATATTTGTCTATTATCGATTTATCTCCACCAATTATGTATAGGACCAACGACTATACATCCCTAACTTTTCTCCCTAATCCTTGTATAGGAATAACGTAACAGCTATTGTACCCTTTTAAGTGTTTGATTTCAATACAATCAGTGAGCTTTCAATACAATTAGCGAACCTTTTCTTCTAGTCAGTATATTTCTCAAAGGATGGTATAGTGACCCCTCTGCTCAAACTCATGTAAGTCAGTGCTTGTTGAAGTTGTGGCATTTTTGTTCCTGGAGTTTATAAATGTAGAAGTTTATTTTTCCTAATAGTATTCGGATTTTTAATAGGAATCCTTGTTCAGCTGGAATTTGTACAACTTACAAATTCTTAACAGAGTAGTCTTCTTAGTTTTATTATAACAAATTCTTAACAGGAATGGTTTCAAGATTTTTGCTTGTTTTTTTATAAACTGTTACCCACGAGCTTTCAAGCTCACCCCCTCTCTGTCCCATCCTCAGGTTATAGCTAGAAGATCAAGTGTTCGAGAGCCTAAAGGAATTGTTTCTTTTGTTATTTTGTAGTTCTTGTAACTTTTGTAAATTGAGATTTCGGACTATGTTATATTGTGGCTTGAGAGGCCATTATAGCTTTGTAAAACTCTTAGTTGAGGGTATGGACATGGGAATGATGAAATTAGTTGTAAGTACTGTATTAAAGAGTGATGAAGGATAAAAAAAAATTTGAGAGTCTTATGATTTCCACAAGAAAACGAATCGATGATTGTTTTGGTTTTCTGAAGAGTTGGGCTCCGGAAACGGTGCCCAACAATTTTCAAAGAAACCAAAGTATGATCATTTACGTGTTTTCTGTTGCATTTGTTTTGTCCATCTCCAACGTCACGAACGAGATAAACTTTCTTCCAAAGCTGTAAAATGTATTTTTTTTGTTATAATGATACGCAAGAAGGTTACCTTTGCTATGACCTTATTAAACGTTTTGTTCTTGTATCTCGACATGTCATATTTTTTGAACAAATTTTTTATTATTCAATTTCAAAAGATGACTAGCAAACTCTCTTGTCTACTTCCCACATTCTTTGAAAATGATACTACTACGCCCATTGCGCCACCACCATCTCCGCCTCCAATTAATACTAGTGAAGGTATGATTTCTTCCATTGTTACACCAAGTACTAACTTGTCAGGAACTATCCAAGATCCCATCCCGATTCGACGCTCACAACGTCATGTTGATCCTTCAGCTCACTACAAATAGCCCCCAGGAGAATATGGTAATTCTTATGCCTTAGTAACTACCTTACCAACAGTTACTGTTCCCACTTCTTTTAAATAGACAAACGAACATGAATGCTGGCGTAAAGCCATGAAAGATGAGGTGGCTACACTTGAACAAAACATGACTTGGAGCCTTCAAACAAAACCTTCAGATACCTCCCTGATTGGCAGTAAATGGATATACATAATAAAATACAATGCTGATGGCACTCTTGATCGATATAAGGCAAGATTAGTAGCTCAAGGCTACAAGCAAGAGTATGGCCTAAATTATAATGAAACCTTTGCCGCAGTTGCTAAAATGCCAACTGTCCGAATACTTTTGTCTATTGCAGCAAAGCAAGGGTGGAAACTTCACCAGATGGACGTCAAGAATGCCTTCCTTGACAGTGACTTGCAAGAGGTGGTTTATATGAAACCAGCTCCCGGATTCGCTCCATCGGATCCAAATCTGGTATGTCTCCTCCATAAGTCCTTATACGGCCTGAAATAGGCTCGACGGGCTTGGTCTGAAACATTTTGAAAAACTATTATTCAGGCTGGATTTCAACAAAGTAAATGTGACTACTTAATGTTCTTAAGACCATCCAAATACGATATCACTATTTTGCTTATTTATGTCGATGACATTATTATAACTGGTAGTGATACAGATGGCATTTTTCATCTTAAAACTTTACTAAATACATCTTTCAAAATGAAAGACCTTGAAATACTAACATATTTTCTGGGTTTGGAAGTATGATATTTGCAGGATGGCATCAAGCTATCTCAAAAGAAGTACGCTGAAGAACTTATCAAACTCACCCCCATAAGTGATGATAAGATGGCAAATACTCCATCTAGAAGATGGTGCACCCCTGCCTAATGCCACTTTATATCGAAGACTTATTAGAAGTCTTATATATTTGACGATGACTCGGCCTAACATTGCATATCCGGTCCAAGCCCTTAGCTAGTTCGTCAATAAACCTTGCCAACATCACTATAATGTTGCTCTCCGCATCATTCGCTACATACGTTCCACCATCAACCGTGGACTCTTCTTCTCATCCTCTTCCTCCATGATATTATCTGGCTATGCTAATGTTAATTAGGCCGGTTGTTCATCAACCCGTCGATCTACCACAAGATGGTGCATGCCTCTAAGTACTTCTTTCATTTCTTGGAAATGCAAGAAACAAACAAAAATATCAAAATCCTCAACCGAGGTCGACTATCGAGCAATGTCTACAGCTTGTTCCAAAATTGTGTGGATTCGTCGCTTATTAGGAGAATTAAATCAACCTCTCTTACAGCCCACTATTCTTCATGGTGACAACACAAGCGCCATTCAAATCGCTACCAATCCCGTGCACCATGAAAACACTAAACACATCAAGGTTGATTGCCATTATATTCGTGAACAAGTTGAAGACAAAATTATTCACTTATCCTATATTTCTACACACGAACAACTTGCTGACCTCCTTACCAAGGCTATGTCACGGAACCGTCACAATTTCTTAGTATCCAAACTTAAGCTCTGTGACACGTAGCATTAATTTGTGGGAGGGTATTAACAGAAATATGGAAATATATTATTTCCAGACCTTGCAGATCTCCATCCTAGCATCTCAAAATCTTCTCATATTTGTCTCTAACAGCTCCTTGCCATTCCAAGCTTCCCATATTTGTTGTCTTCCGCATTTCATGCAAACTTGTTTTTATTTCCTTATCTTTAGTTATATACATATAGCAATTTTTTGTAAACAGATTGTCAAGAAGCTGCATATTCAAAATTCAAACAAGATTTTATATTTCTCTAGATTAACAGATACTAGCATTGTTGTTAGCATCTAACTCATACTCTTTACATTGGGTCCATGTCTTGACAGGCATCACTGAGAAAGAAAGAGCATAAGATACAGACAAGAAATACAATGAAGCCCAGGAGATTACAGAAAAGCATCGTAAGAAACTAGAAGAAATAGATAAGAAGGCTCGTCAACTCCAAGAATCCGTTTAAAGGTACCATATTAAGGACAATTGCCTTTTCACGACATTTATGTCAATGCATAACTTTATGACATACAAACTTCTGAGACCAAATTCTATCTCCACATTTCAAGAAATCATCGCCATTTTTATTTCTTATTCTTTATGTAACTTGTCTCCTGTTACACTTATGTAATTAGATTAGAAGAGAAGAGGCTTAAAAATTTAGAATCAGAAAATCAAGTTCCACGGTAGCAGGCTGTCTATGGCACCAAATAAATTTCTTTTCAGGACGCTCCAGATCAATTTTGCAAGCACCTATCAATAGAAATTTAGATTCTTGCAATTTCTTTTTTTTCTAGGAAAAGAGTATAAGAGCACTTTTTTTTCCTTCTGGAATTGACAAAGGGTTGATAGCCATATAACAGTGGACAAGGCAGGTTGGGTGCGTATAGATCAGTTGAATGCACTCTGATGTTTACAAAAGAAACAACCTTTTCTTCATTTGTTTGCTGATTCTATTTTTCTTAATTCTTCTAATTTTCATCTCCATGATGCTTCAGGATCTGCATAGTGCTTCAATAAACCAAAGGGAAGAGGAGAAACTACAGAAGTCATTAAATGAGAAACAACATGAGAACCGGGAGTTGCTCATACGTTGTATTGCACAACACCTAGGTTTTCAAGGAAACAGACCCGTTAGTGCTTGTATGATATACAAACGTCTTCTTCAACGGAGATCCTTTGAGGTTGGACGAACCAGTGTTTTTGATCGGATTATTCAGACAATTGGTCATGCTACTGACGTGTGAAAATCCAAACTTTATGTCATTAGTTTCACTATTTTCTAATGTTTCCTTTCCATCAGAAAAAGTATGCCTTAAAATATTTTTACCAATTGGACATCAGAGTCAGGATAACAGTGATGTGTTGGCTTATTGGTTATCAAATGCCTCAACACTTCTGTTACTACTACAACACACATTAAAAGCTAGTGGTGCAGCAGGAATGGCTGCACAATGTCGTCGATCATCATTTGCAACTCTGTTTGGTAGAATGACAGAGGTTAGTGCTCATGGAATTACATTGCTATTCGCAGGTTTTATTTTTATAATTAATTCAGCTGTCTACTGTTATCTATTTAGAGTTTCTGTGGAACACCATAAGGGGTCAATTTTCCTTAATAAATACCATAGAAACCATCTCCATATGGAGTTCCATAGAAACTCTAAATAAATAACAGTAGACAGCTGAATTAATTATAAAAATATAACCTACGAATAGCATTTGTAATTCCATGAACACTAACCTCTTTTCCCAAAAATCTTCTTCTTCAACCTCTTTTCTAGGAGCTTAATCTCTGCTCGAATTAAGGTATTTCCGGTCTACCATTAGTCCTCTCGTTGAGTTAAACAATGCTCTGAAGAAAGACCCTCGTCCATTGGAAGAATCTATCGTTATACTAGCCGAGCAGATGACCAAGATGAACCCTCAAATTGTCGACAACCGCAATGCCTTCCAACAGCAAATCCAGGAGGACCATGCAGTGACGAATTCCCGCCAAGAAACCATCTCCACCGACATCTCCACTGTTATGACCAACCTTGAAAACAAACTCTCCCAATTAATCCCATTATCCAACCCAGAGAAGCAACCTATTCATGCCAACCCATCAACTTCCACAACTTTTCCTGATCCATCATCACCTCAATTTCCACCACCCACACCCACTCCTACCAACCAAACCCAAATTAAACCACCCAAACTAAACCTCGCTTTCTTTGACTATTCTAACCCTTTGGATTGGCTCTTCCAAGCCAACCAATATTTTTCCTATTATCAAATTTCGACAGGGCGGCGTGTCGAAATGGTTTCGTTCTATGTGCAAGGCGATGCTCTCAGTTGGTACAAATGGCTATTCAATAATTGTATGCCTCGTGATTAGGATTCTTTTACTCGGAATTGCGCTTTGGCCCGTCATCTTACAACAACCACCAGGCGACCCTCGTCAAACTCTAACAGGTCGGTGCAGTGTCGAACTATCAAATGCAATTTGAGAAACTATGAAATTGTGTAGCTAGCCTATCTACGGAGGCTATCAAGAACTGCTTCATCTCCGGCCTCAAAACGAACATCCAGTGCAAACTAGCAATCCTCTGTCCCCTTTCCATCATCGATGCCATCGATAAGGACAAATTGGTCGAATCCAAACTCTATGACCAACAACCTCGACCCATGACTTTTCCCCTTATCCTACCTTATTTACCAAGCCTGCCACCACTCTGCCTAACCAGCAAATACATCCCTGACTACTGACACCACCACGACCACCAAACCACCTCCCTATTTGGCGCCTGTTGCCTGCAGAAGTTCAGCACCAACGATCTCAGGGCTTATGCTTCAATTGCCTGAAAAAATTCTAGCCTAGCCACTGTTGCAAATCGAACCAACAATTCGTACTCCTCCTCTCGGTTGATGAGTTACCACCGCCACCATTAATTGAACTATGGGATACCAAGTTTCAGGTAGAGCCAGCAAGCGAGTCCCAATAACTGTCACCACTAGTACCATCCGAGACACCACTATCAATGTTGTAAAGAAATGCAGAATATCATGTACAGAACTTGTAAATTCAAAGAGGAAGGAGAATTGGATCAATGAAGAGCTACTTCTTTCATTGCAAAAACAAAACATATATAGGTTGAGTGGCTGCATTTGCTTCAAATTC
The DNA here is from genome assembly GCA_027563555.1 of Erythroxylum raimondii. NCBI lineage: Eukaryota > Viridiplantae > Streptophyta > Magnoliopsida > Malpighiales > Erythroxylaceae > Erythroxylum > Erythroxylum raimondii. The sequence goes on along the minus strand of JAOQMN010000006.1, from coordinate 8,796,541 downwards.
AAAAAAATACAATGATGCTTGGACTTGACAGAACATGATGAATTACTCCTAATACAAGTAATCTATACCTACTACATTACAATACAACTTAAACTTTTCAATAGCACTAAATCAAGTTACATTCTAACAAATGTCCTTGCTGCTAGGTGGACTCAGGAAATTTACAGGCACACATCTTGGTGGACTCAGGAAATACGCATAATATCGTGCAACCTCGGATCGCTAAATTCCTGAAACTTCTTATGCTAGCTACTTGAGAATTATCCGTTATGGTGGGCAATGGATAGCAACTGGACTAAAAGGAAAGTGCACTAATGTTCCACCGGAATTACAAGGCCACACTATGAGGCCCTAAATTATACCATAGTTGAAATGTTACATGTTCATAAAAGTAAGTGTGATAGGTGTTAAAATTATCAATTGCATATGTCTTGAATTTATGATCCATTAAATCATGATTAGTGAGGTGGAATTAATTAATACCATTAAAGAATTGAGGAATTAAAATGTACATTTAGACTAGGAAAATGTCAAGTGACAACATAAGTTGGTACGTGAAAATTAGTATGACTAAGCCTATATTTTGAATGACATTTGGCTGGCAACATTGGTTAAGTGACAAGTGACCTAATTGAATTGTGACATTTGTCAACCATACATAAAGACAAGTAGATGGCTTCATTGAAGGACAAGTAGCTTACCTTCATGTGTGACATGTGGCTTGATTAAATCAAGAACACATAGCATCCAAAGAGCTAGGCAGGTGGTGAATCATCCCTCATTCTTGATGTTTCTATCTTCTCTCTTCACTTTGCTCCTCTCAACTGAAAATCTCCTACTCTCTCATAAAATTCTAGAATTTTGCTACAATTTGAAGCATCATCACTTAACATCTTTGTAAGTTACTATATCAAGAATTAGGTCTTGCTATTTTTTATGTTATTGTTGTGTTGGTGCTCAAATTTGCACCTTGGTCTAGGAGCTATGTTTGGTTGCTTGGAAGACTAGTTGGCTTGCTTCTTTGGCATTGTTCTTTGAAGTTAAGAAGGTAAGGGAATGTTAGACTTGATTTCATGTTATAATATGAAATGTTCGATAATTGAATTGAATAGAATATGTGTTAAGATGATGATAAATGAATGCTGGAAAAACAATCCTTATATGATAACTTCATGTTTGGTTTTGATGTGTGGAAGATATTGATTTATAAGTTACCTAATCAATGACTGTGAATTGATTTTGGACATGAATTTGATGTGGAATTGAGGCATGAATAAGGTGGAATTGAAGTGGAATTGATGAACTATGGTAAAGGGGTGTTAAAGGTGTATGAAGGAGTTAAGTTTTGGAAGAAGTTTGAAGGTTGTGGGTTAGTGAACCTTCGGTTCACTCATCCTATGATCGTGGGAATTATAGGGCATATTTCCATGGTCATGGAAAAGGGTTAGGAAGGTGAAAAACTTGGTTTTGTGCAATTGTTGACATATATAAGGTTAGGGCAGTTAGTAATGGTTTAACTAAACTTAATTGAGGTTGAAAATGAACCTAGATGATGTTATATTAATTGAGTATAAGTTAATCTAGTTATAGACTATTAATTGAGGTAATAACTTAAAGAATGTGCGATTAATTAATAATGTGCCTAATGATAAAATGTATGGTATGTTCAAGATAAATGTGTCCTTATGAATACAAACGTGTTCCAAGGGTTTTATTTAATGTGACTTGGATATGGATGTTTGCGATTTAGGA
>JAOQMN010000006.1:8710819-8720927 GCA_027563555.1 Erythroxylum raimondii | reverse complement strand
CGAGGGGTGGGTGCACTTATGGGAGGGTTGTCACGATCAGGAGGGGGGGCCATAGGTGTCGGACCGCTGACGGGCAGCTCGGGTTCAGATGAGTCGGGGGGTCGGGAAGGACAGATAGTCAAACTGTGACCAACCAAACCACAGGTGAAACAAATGGAGAGAAGACCTTCATAAGCCACCTTAATCAGTTCTCCATCCAGTTCGACAATCGCCCGAAGCAGAGCGCTAAGATCCAAGTCCACCGCGACCCAAGCAATTCTCCCCGGGTGAGTTAATTGAGTGTTGCTGTCGATTTTAACAGTTCACCCCACCAGATTACCCAAAGCAGTGAGAATGGAAGGGTGGTATCGAGCGACAAAGAGCTCGGGGAAACAAACCCATGCCACGACATGGTCAATCTTGCCAGTGAAAGGTTTGAAGGATAGGTACCAAGGTTAGACGAAGAGGGCCTGCCCGGCAATAACCCACGGCCCTTGAGTGAGGGTGCGTATGTAGTCATCGGCGTCCTTAAATTTAATCAAATAGAAGTCATTGTCCAGATCAACTAATTTCAACGACCCTTGCGGTTTCCATAAAGCAATGAGGCGTGCTTTGAGGATATTAAAGCTGAGTTTTCTGCCCATGAGTTAGCCCAGGCATGATCGAGTTTGTTCTTAAAAGGGTTGGAAAGCTCAAGACCGAGTCTGTAATGGCCCTGGATGATGGCGATATCTCCATCACTGAGTTCAATGCATTCATCTTCCGGCCAGTCCAGTTCCGTGGCGCCGGATCTAGGGTCTGTGGTGCCGGAGACTGCGGCGCTATAGCTCAATGGGTTGGTCAATAGCGCCGGGGGTGGAGGGGGGGGCTCTTCCTCCCGCTCCCGTAGCCAGACTTTTTTAGCAGCATGAACAGCCGTTTGAGGGGAGGTGAGGGCATTTTCCATTACTGTCAAAGGCGATCGGAAAAAGACTCAACTTGGCCTTGGCCTGGAAGAAACAATGGAAGAAGACGAAGGTGAACAGTAGGAAGGTCAGAGAGAGCGCAACGGTGACAATTTTTAATCACATCATTGTGTTGTTTACTAGTTAACCCATGTGACTCTTTAAGTGCAAAAGATGTCTACTTTTTCACAAGTCAATAGCCAGCTAGCTAACTATAAACCTTTTCAAAGCTCTCCCTAACGTCTCATTATCTCCTCTTGTACGGTTGTACCTTCTGCTTCTCCCTTTCCTTCCATTGGAGTTTTTGCTCGTCCTTATACACATTGGAATGTCATATCCATTCATTGACATGACTAGTGAAAACGACGATGGTCACACGTTTTCAGTGTGTAACCTATAGAAGAAGCAGGTTGTCTTGTTAAGATCAGATCCTCTGATTCGGTTCCTTTCTTTGAATATTATATGCATAATCAGAAATGAGAAATACGAATACCCAAAAGGCAGTGCATAGTCTTCCACATTTCACAAAACAGATGAAAATTTCATCATCAAAACATAGATGTCCTGTTCGCTAAAATTCCCCACATAACCTAACCTACACTACCAGATTTGGATGATGAAAATAAACTTGATTTAGGTAAACCCTAAACACCTGTGGATCCGAAACCTCCTTCACCTCTCACGGTGGCGTCCAAATCCTCAACCTCGACAACCTCTGGAGTAATGATCTTCTCTATAATCAGTTGCGCAATGCGATCACCCTTTTTGACTTCAAAAACAACATCAGAATGATTGAACAGTATTACTCCAACTGGGCCTCTGTAATCCGCATCTATCACTCCCGCACCCACATCAATCGAATGTTTCCATGTCAATCCCGATCTTGGGGCTACAAAGCCAAACGAAACAAAACCCAGATTCAGAAAGAGGAAATATACGCAACCAGTGACGTAAACTCCGAGACGAGTGATGTTCAGGTATTTACCGATACGAGCGTAGGTTCCTTCAGGTACAGCCATGCTCAGGTCCGTTGGAATCAGAGCTTTTCCTCTAGCTGGAACTTTGGTATCCTTCGCACTACACAAACATGCACACACTAGAATGAAAATCACTTAAAATACTAAAATCCATTTTATGGTTTCTTATAGACGTACCTTGAGAGGTCATATCCCGCAGAAAGAGGAGATCCTCTGGTGGGCAAAACGGCGTTCTCTGATAGTTTATTCACCTTGAAGAAAGGAACGGGACGGTGATCAAGCTTTGGGATCTTGGGGCATGGCCCTTTGATGTCGTCGCTATTTTCAATCACAACCGCTGCCGGAGACATAGTTAAAGTTCGTGATATGGACTTGAAAGAGAGGGAACTAATTGGGAAACAGGGATTAGAACGCGGAGACAGAAATGAGTTTTCAGGCTTTAATATAGAGATGGATTTGAAAGAGAGGGAACTAATTGGGAAACAAGGATTAGAACGCGGAGACAGAAATAAGTTTTCAGGATTTAATATAGAGATGCCCGCCATGAGCTGAAAATTTCCAATCATCACCGCCAAGAATTCCCGCCATGACTTTAATGGAATAGTGAGACTGTGGCTGTGGGAGTGCTAAGCAGGCCATGGAGTACGGAGGACCGCTCGTACTTCCAGAGCTACTGTTGTACTCTGCTTAACCGGGCCTGTGATCCATTCAAGAGGCCCATCGTAGACACGTTGATTACGATGGACCTTACATTCTTTTTTTTTTTTTGATGGGTAAAATACTTATCTAATTAATCAAATAAAAACCGAATACAAACCGGAATAATGTTCCAAGTTATAAAAAAACTGAAAGATAAAGAAGCCCTCGTCAAACGGTGCACGACGTTATTAAGAATTCTACGAATCCAACAAACGTGAATATCGGGACGAGAAACTAACAAAGACTTGCATTCATCAACAAGTAAACCAACTTCAGATTGGTCCTCCATATCATTTCTTCGAATAGCAAGAAATAGGAACTGAGCATCAGTAAAAATCGTACCATTGCTTGGATGATTATCAACAAGCCACGTCAAAGCATTGCGTAAGGCAACAGCCTCGGCCTGGCACGCGAGTAGAACACTATCGCGGATAGAAGAGAAAGCTTGGACAAAACTACCATGCGTATCACAAAGAACAGCGGCATAATCGGTCTGTCGATGCTCGGCAAAGATGGCAGCATCAACGAAACAGCGCCAAGAATTTACTGTGGTACTAACATCTTCATCAATAACAGCAATCGGTGGAATATTAAGAGGGAGCACATTAGCAGCTTGCCATTCCTGCAAAAAAGCGACAGCATGCGAAAGGATAAAATCCACGGTGTAAGACATGTTACTCCAAAGCATTTGATTACGCATCCATCAAATTTTCCAAGCAACCATACAAAATTCTTTAACAACAACTCTATCACGAACAGTGACAAGTTGAGTGAAGCACTCATCGAAGGGCAATGCAAGCAAATCACCACCCTTACCCCAATGATCCCACACGGCCCGAGCAACATCGCAATGAATCAGAGCATGGCTGACATCTTCAATGCCAGAACCACACCAACAACTTACGTCAAGTGGAATGCTTCTGCTTAGCAAACGCTCCTTAGTTGGTAAGACATTACGCAAAGCACGCCAAGTAAATTCTTTAACCTTAGGCGGTATCCTCAATTTCCATATAGCGTTCCAAGGCCTTCCTCCTATGTTAACAGGTTGACCGTAGTGCAACGTATGTGTCACACGATATGCGGATTTTACAGTAAACCTACCCCGCCTATCAAAGTGCCAAAGGAGCTTATCGTCTCAAGGAGTGGATGGTAAAGGGATCGAAAGAATGGCCTCATCATGGTCGCTAAAAATACTGGAAATCAAAGGCAGGTCCCAAGCCAAGCCATCTTCAGTTTTCAAAGCTTCAACATGCCAACCACTGACAATATCAGCAACATCGGATGATACAAAAAAGTCACCATCTCTTGGTAACCAAGGGTCAAGAAGAATCGAGATACTACAACCATCACCTACCCGCCACCTTAGGCCTTAGCGCAATAGATCACGAGATTGAAAAATACCACGCCATGTGAAACTTGGATTACTACCTAACGAAGCAGCTAAGAAAGAACCGTTTGGGTAATATTTCACTTTGTAAATACGAGCCAACAAAGACGATTGATCGGTCAACAACCTCCATCCCTGCTTAGCGAGCATTGCTTCATTAAAACAACGCAAGTTACGAAACCCAAGTCCACCATTGTTCTTACTAGTGCACATACGCTCCCATCGCAACCAATGCAACTTCCGACAACCATCCTCCTTTGTACCCTACCAAAATGAATTCATCATGCGTTGGAGTTCATCACACAATGAGACAGGTAGGAGAAACACACTCATACAATAAGAAGGGACGGCTTGAGCAACAGATATTAGTAATACCTCTTTCCCAGCTCTAGATAAAATTTATTTTTCCACTGACAGATTTTAGCCCAAACATGTGCAAGTGCCACATCTTCTGCATTAGCAGTATCCATATCATTAACTCTAGCACCACTATTATCAGCGTTAATTTTTCCTTGATCACCATGCCCCGGTAGAGGACAGCCATCATCACACCGCAACCAACGACTACGAGGTGGTGGAGTTCTCCCAGGATTAGCACGCAACGAGGCATCCCAGCAAAAGAAGTTGGTATAACGGACGATGTGAGACGCTCGGGGCACATTTTGTCACCGTGGCCAATAATACCGCAAAGCAAAAGATTGGAAGCCTTTCATATTGAAATCTCGCATATATGAAAGAGGTGGCTGACATAGCAATCTTCTTTCTATGCTTCAATGGTTGCTGAACATCAATGTTGACCCGAACCCTCAGAAACTGCCTAGGAGTACGACCGAGTGCAGGAGCTTCATACTCAACAAAAGAGCCAATGAAATTACCGAATTGTTTTGCCCACGATTCAGAGAACTTCCCAGGGAGAAGATCATGTATCTGCACCCAAATGTCAGAGTGAGTTGAAGGAACGGTCATCGGAGCAGCACCGTCCTGTAACCGTCGGAGAACTAGCATATGTCGATTGAAATCCCAAGGGCACCGTGCCATAATCCTATCGACATCAGCCTCATGGAAGAGACGAAACAAGAATCTCTTAGCCCCATGATCAGTAACGCCAATCCAGCCTGAGGTTGCCATAGATCGGCAATTAAATTCTGGAACGCATCGAAGTTGATTCGATTTGTGTTTAGGAGACACCCAACCAAGCAGTTTGTAAACGATACCGTTTCGAGAGGAGCAAACCACTCGTCCTCTTCACCACCATCTAAAGAGAGATTAGCAATCTCATTGTCAATACTCATGATTGAAATCCAAAGAGAAGGAACACCGGCGACGGAACGCAGCCGGAGACGAGACGACAGAAATAAAATAACGCACGAAACCCTGCTATAAGAATATGAGCAGACAAAACTGCGACTTGGCAGACATGAAAGACTACTTTAGTTTCTTTTGCTTTTAATGCACCCTAACAATATAAGTCGAGTTAAGGAAAAGTATTTATTGAAATCCCAAAACTCATCAGAGCAGTCACTAAGCAGAGACGTGTGGAATGAATTATCTGATACGTGTACACTGATTTTTCACTTTTACCCTCTTTTCCTAGCTGTCACAGGCGTCTCCATGCCGGAGGACGAGGCGCCTGACGTTGAATCTCAGATTAAGGACGCCATATCCTCTTGCGTCCTCCACTTCAAAGAACAAGCAGAGTAATCTCTTTCTCTTACCACTTCAACTTGATGCCTTTACTTTAAATCCGAGCGTTTTCCTTTGAAAGTTCCAATCATTTTGGACTGAATCCTGAGTATGAATTAGTTGAAGTAGATTCTAAGAATTAAGTACTGTGATTTTGATAGTTGTAGTTTTTATTTGTTTCGTTTGTAGTTCTTTGACTTTTGAGGGGGTTAGGAGGCTAATAGAAAAGGATTTGGGATTGGAGCAGTATGCTTTGGATGTGCATAAGAGATATATTAAGCAATGCCTTTTTGAGGTACGACCCTTTCTCACGCGTATCTTTTTCCTTTCGTGGTTCACTTATTAGTTTATGCTTTGGCTACGAAGACATGTTTTCTTTTTCTCTATTTAGTTTCATATTCATATATATGTCACTTTGACAACCTTTCTTGCTAAGAAATTCTTGAGGAAAAACCTAGTGATTCGCTGCTGCAAGTTTATGATTTTTTCACGCTCTTTATTAGTGGGGAAGTATTGGGTAATCAAGAATACATGCTTATAGAACAGGGACAACTATTCGGTGGCACATGCTAAATGATTTTATGTTGCTTCATGAGCCACTCTATTGCTTCACGCTACCCCCTTTCCTCCGGATTTGGAGGAGTAACAAAATGCCATAGTTGAACATGACTCCAAATGTTGATTTAGGTGCATAGTAATGAAACATTCATATAAAGAATGGGCTTGATGTGCTTGCAAATTATTCTCAACTCAATTTTTCTTCTGTATATGTGATTGGATAAATGGATATTACTTTGCATCTCTTGTGCACTAATTTGCAGATGATTGATTGTAGTACAACTTATTCTCATTATCAATTTGTTTTAAAAATGTATGGACATAAAAATTCTTGTACTCTTTAAATATCAATACTTTTGATTGAGTATACAGTATAGAAACCTTAAAATATTATGCTGTATTAATCTTCCAGTTCTAGAAATTAGAAATTTACAGGGTGCAACCATAGTCTAATGTAAGTCAGTTGAGATGATCTAAAGCATGTCTTTCTTGCTACTTGGTACTGGTAAGGCGTCAAATTTTGTTTTCATTATTGTCATAGCTGCAGATGGTACTGTTAAATAATTTAAAGCAATTTCCGGCCCTTTGCCATTTTAATGTTTTCATTTAAAGCAATTTCCGGCCCTTTGCCATTTTAATGTTTTTCAGAAACCACCCTGTTATTTGAATTTAACTTCTACAGGCTTGTGGATTAATAATTAGTAAAAGAATCTTTTCTCATAAGCTTCCATTAATGAAACTAGTTGTTATTCTGAATTAACCTAGTTTGCAAACATTTACATAAAATTATCAAACTGCATTGACTTCTAAAACTACATCCAAATGACAGGGGACTCTTTAGAAAACAACGATATTGTAGGGCTTTGGTGCAATTTACGAACATATTGATACTCTTAACGTCAATGCTTTCCTTTGCTCAGTTCATTGACACATACAAACTGCAACATTTTATTTCTTTTATGTAATTCTCATTTTATTAATGCCGCTATTCATTTTGATTGTAGTGCTTAAATGGTACTGGTGGTGATGATACCTCTAAGAATTCTGGGGAAGCTGGAGACAAGCAAGTTTCTTCAGTAAGTGGAAAAATAGCAGAATCACCTGAAGGCCTCGAGTCAAATAACAATGTGAAGGATATATGCTCTGAAGATGAGGGGATAATGGAAGAAGACTCTCTTGTAATGGATCTTTTAACAGGACAAAAAGTAACTAAACCAAAAATAGAAGAAACTGAAGACGTACCAAGTGAGAGCAGCATAGAGAAGGCCCTGTTGAAAATGGCATGTTATGTTCAAGCTAATTCCGAGTACCCTAATATTTCTTTTGCTCAACTACTAATCAATCATTAGATTTCATGTTTCCATGAATTGTGCAAACAATCTAAAATGTTTAGTGACAATAGTTCAGACTCTTTAGATACGGAGGCTGACAGTGATGTTGAAGATAAGGGAAAACCAAAAAGGAAACTTGTTTCAGAGAAAAGGTTACCAAATTCTGAAGTTCTTATGAAATGAAAAAGATGCGAAAAGGAAATCGAGGCCTCTGCTAAGAAACGGATCCAGCCAGAAGAAATTGGATCTGAAGATAATAGTGATGCAAAGGACAGTGTAGATGACTGTGAAGATAATCATTCTCAATCATCCGCTAAAAGGCCAACCAACATTTCAAATCTCTAAAAGGCCAACCAACATTTCAAATCTCAATCCTTACGCAGCTCCGATTCCCTTGTTTAACTGCCAAATTTGTGCAGATGAAACAATACTTTTAAATCTTGTTTCAGAAAAGGAACCTCCAACTCCAGCTTTTGGGAAACGTGTGGAGCATCTAAAATCACTCATCAAATCATGTGGAATGAGGTTTTGGTAGAGTAAGGATAGGGAAATCCCAAAAAATGGACAATATGTATTGATAAAACTCTTTAGAGCTATAGCTCCCCTGCCAAAGGCCGTACAATATACTAATAACCGAATAATAGATGATTTCCTCATCATTTCTACTTGACTTATATTCTCCTCCTAGAGTACCCGTACACCCCACACAATCATTCCCTTATTCTCCCTAATGGTTTCGCATGCATGCATCACACTCCAACTTATCATTCTCTCTCCACCTCAATGTCCCGCTTCTTCTTCCTCTGATAAACTAGTAACAGTTTCGGTTCATGGCTAACAATATGCCCTCTTTGGAAACAGACCTTGTCCACAAGGTCTGACTCAAAAAATTGCCCCCGAAAATTAGAACAACTGATCCAAGTAGCTTCATCAGGTCTCTTGGTAGCCCATTTGACCAACAGTTGGTGACAAGGAGTGGCAGGAGGGTCGAAGGATTTGGTCTCAAGAATGTGCTCTGGAATAAAACTTGGCTGGTCAGCAATTAAATTGGGAGGAAGCTCACCTAAAACTTGATGGTCACCTGTTGCCTTCTTGAGTTGAGAAATGTGAAAAACGGGATGAACTCTTGAACTCTGTGGCAAGTCTAATTTGTACACCACCGGACTAATTTTCTGCAGCACTCTAAAGGGTCCGTAATAACGAGGAGTGAGTTTGTGATACACTCGTTGTGCAAGAGAAGTCTGTCGATGCGGCCGAATCTTTAAGTAGACCCAATCTTTCACCTGGAACTCAACATGTCGTCGGTGTTTATTGGCCTGCTTAGTCATCCTCTATTGCACTTTTAGCAAATTATAGCGTAGCTGCCTCAAGATTTCATTCCGGTCTTGATGTTCCGCTGCCACTGCCGCACTCTTAAATTCTCCAGGTAAATACTGAACAAGAGTTGGTGGTTTCCGACCATACACTATTTCAAAAGGAGTGGTTTGAGTAGCGTCTTGGAAGTTGGTGTTATACCAATTAATATTCGGCCCAATGCAACCAACGACTCCAAGCTTTAGGTTGTTCAGAGGAGAAGCATCGTAAATATGTTTCTAAACATCTATTCAAAACTTCCGTTTGGCCATCCGTCTCCGGATGGTAGGCAGTGCTCATTCTCAATTGGGTTCCCCATCCTTTGAAAAATTCTAACCAGAAATTACTCATAAATAAAGGGTCCCTGTCACTAACAATGGAGTGTGGTACTCCATGAAGCCTCACAATCTCCTTAGAAAACACTTCAGCCACCGACCATGCAGTAAACAGATGTCGAAGACCAATGAAGTGACCATACTTGCTCAAACGGTCGACTACTACCAACACACAATCAATTTCAAGAGAACGAGGCATACCAGTGATGAAATCCATGGATAAATCTTCCCATACTTGATTCGGTACGGGTAATGGTTGTAGTAACCCAGCAGGAGCTTGAGTGCTGTATTTGTTGCGTTGGCATGTTTGACATTCAGCCACAAACTTCTGAATCTGTTTCATCATCCTCACCCAATGAACATTAGCGGCCACTCTTCGGTACGTCCTATAGGCTCCGGAATGTCCTCCTTGAGGGGTGCAGTGGAACTCCTGAATTAGCTTAGGAATCCACGAAGAAGTAGCAGGTAAGAATAGCTTCCCCATAAAAAAGATTCTGCCATTCACAATCTGGTATTTCTTGAACTCAGCAAGGCAGTCAATAATCTGCATTTTAAGTTTCTGATAAGTATCATCTGCTGCTATTTCTTTGTCTAGATCTGCCCATTGAGTCCAGCAAGGAAAAGAAATTGCGGACAACTCTACATCTTCCTGTCGCCTAGACAATGAATCCGCAGCCTTGTTCAATATGCCCGGCTTGTATTCTATGTTGAACTCATACCCAATAAGCTTCGCCACCCAATTTTGTTGAGCCGGAGTCGTGATTTGCTGCTGAAGTAAATGCTTCAAGCTACAATGGTCGGTACGTACCGTAAATTTGCCCCTTACAAGATATGGTCGCCAATGTCGAATGGCCATCACAAG
>JAOQMN010000006.1:8253303-8263475 GCA_027563555.1 Erythroxylum raimondii | reverse complement strand
CGTTATTTCTTTTTTTCTTTCCTATCGCTTGGCTTGACTATTTATCTCCATTCAGTACATTTTTAACTTTTATTACTATAGCTGTCCATCATTAATCATGACCTGTAGATATTTAGGCGAACTATTCTCTGCCTATTTTTATTCAACCCATTCCCACCAGCTCTCACTAAACAAGTCTTTTGGATTAAGTGGCTAAGTCCCATTCTCTCTCTAGTTAACTGGACTGGTAACATCTAATCGAGTCATCTCAAGGAATTGGAAAAGTTTTAGAACATATTTCAAACTTAAAAAGGAAGAAAAAGTGAAGAAGGAAGCATTATCTTTTTCATAATTCACTGGGTCTGTTATTTTTTGATGATACTCAGATAAATGTATAAAAATGATCCACCGGCATTTACATGCTTGCTATACTTCTTCTCAAAATATCAATCACCTTTAAATTTGATACAAACATATAATTAATCAGTTTAATAGTCATGTAGAAAGAAAATAATCTAACTTGCAAGATAGAAATTGTTACTAAGTTATGCTACGATGATAATTATTACAGCAGTACGAATGCGTTATTCTTTACGACGTGAAAAGTAGTAAAACAGTTGTATTGGAAAAGAAAAAAGAGAGTCAAGTTGATACAAAGTCGTACTGTACCTTATTGAAAGAGATATTTTGTTCTTAGGGTTGATCTTTCAGTTAGTGTTAAATGGGTATTGGGCAAATATCCTTTTAGCATGCTATAGTTGTGGAAGTTAGGGACTCCTGTACTATAATTTCTTCGTAATGGTTTCAAAATCCGCTAGTAAGTACACAAAGTAGGGGTAAGCCCTGGAACTTCTAGTTCACTCCATTTTTTCTGGTCGACCTCCTCTATAATTGTTTTTTTTTTTTCCTATTTACCTACTGGGACGTTATACTTGGCCCAAGTTCATCTATTTTTAACGGCTCAGTAACTCGGCATTAACTATAACAAGCGGGGGAATTCTTTTTTTTTTTTTTTTGTGTGTGCTAAAAGACGGGAGGTCTTGGCACAGAGGAATAATATTTCAATATTTGGCATTTTCATTAATGTAATTGGAAAAACGATTAAGTGGTGCATATTTTATTCAACATCTGGAAATGTTCTGTGGCTCCGCTGGAAACCTAGTAGTCCCTTTCGGTCCATGCAAACCACTTGAGCCGCAGTTACAACCCAGCCCGAGAAAGACTAATCTTACTTTTAGTTCTTTCGATTTATCTTCTCTTCCCCTGACATTATCAAAATTATTATAAAGAATTAGCCGCTCATTTGGCAGCCTACACAAATGAAAAAGAAATATAAACAAATGAAATGATGTCACTGATTCGATGGGATAGGTCCCATGTTTTTGCCCTCAGACCCAGTTTGCAAGTCCTATATAAGGTCCCCATCATTCCACTAGATCGTCGCTGCAGCGAAACAGGAGGGTGGGGAGAGAGAGATAGAGAGAGTGGAAAAAAAGGAGCCAAAATATTGCAAACTTCGGTTGCTTTCTTTCTTAGTCCCTAATGGCGGCCTCAGTCGACAACCGTCAGTTCCACCTCAACGGTGTGGTTAGTCCATTTAAATCCAGTTCCATTCACCGCTCTGATTCTCCCATTAGAACCTACAACCTGCCCTCTTCCAACCAAGACTTTTCTCGGTACACCAAGAAACTGGTTCCTACAATGGAGGACGACTCGTCGAGCGAGGACGAGGCTGATTACAAGGATCTAATCCGTAAAACTAACAGCGAGCTGGAGCCATCGGTTTTGGACTCGAGAGACGAAGGAACCGCCGATAATTGGGTGGAGCGTAACCCAACCATGGTCCGGCTCACAGGGAAACACCCCTTTAATGCTGAGCCCTCATTAGACCGGCTCATGCACCACGGTTTCATCACGCCGGTTCCGCTCCACTATGTTCGCAACCACGGAGTGGTTCCCAAAGCCACGTGGCAGGACTGGACCGTGGAGGTTTGCGGTCTAGTTAAAAGACCTGTCCGGTTCACCATGGACCAGCTGGTGACAGAGTTCCCGAGTCGGGAGTTCCCGGCGACTTTGGTATGCGCAGGAAACAGACGGAAAGAACAAAACATGGTGAAACAGACCATAGGATTCAACTGGGGGGCTGCCGGGGTGTCCACTTCGGTATGGCGCGGTGTACCGTTGCATTTGGTGCTCAAGGGGTGTGGGATCTACAGCCGCAAAAGTGGAGCCATGATGGTGTGCTTCGAAGGAGACGAGGATTTGCCAGGTGGCGGCGGGTCCAAGTATGGGACGAGCATTAGAAAGGAATACGCTATGGACCCATCAAGAGATATTATCCTGGCCTATATGCAAAACGGCGAGCTTTTGACACCGGACCACGGTTTCCCAGTAAGGATGCTGATTCCTGGCTTCATTGGGGGTCGCATGGTTAAATGGTTGAGGAGAATTATTGTGACCACAAAAGAATCAGATAGTTATTACCATTACAAGGACAATAGGGTCCTACCTTCTCACGTCGATGCTGAACTTGCTAATGCTGAAGGTAGCTAAATATTGCTATGAGTTTCAGAATGACATTTTCTTTTCTAAGTGAAATCTCCTCCTATTATAGAAAAAGTATTCTGTCGGGCAGCTTAAATTGCTCTTCTAAGGATATAACAAATAACGACTTTATTGCTCTTCTAAGGACCAACTAACAAATGCTAACTTTTATGTGTCCTGTGCGCAGGTTGGTGGTATAAGCCAGAGTATATCATCAATGAGTTGAATATAAATTCGGTGATAACGACGCCCTCCCACGAAGAGATCATACCTATTAACTCCTGGACTACCCAAAGGCCATACACTATGAGGGGATACGCATATTCAGGTGTGTATCATCTTCAAGGTTATACAAGTCAATACGGGGTTGTTTAAGGCCTGCATGCATTCCCTCGTGCCAACAAAATTGTTGGGTTGTTTTGTCTTTTTAGGTATAGCAAATAGACTAGTGCTCCAATTTTCTAATAGAATTTTCCTTAACCGTCAGAGAATGAATCCACTCTGTTTCATAGGAAAACCAGCTTTTGTTAATTTGCTGCCTCAACTTGTGTCTAAGCTATTCTTCGGAAACAAAAAAAGATACATTGGTGTTGACAATTACTACCTTCTTGTTTTACGAGCTTCTCTGTGCTATATAGGTGGTGGTAAAAAAGTG
This sequence comes from Erythroxylum raimondii, assembly GCA_027563555.1. Lineage (NCBI taxonomy): Eukaryota > Viridiplantae > Streptophyta > Magnoliopsida > Malpighiales > Erythroxylaceae > Erythroxylum > Erythroxylum raimondii. The sequence goes on along the minus strand of JAOQMN010000006.1, from coordinate 8,260,297 downwards.
ACACGCGTGGAGGTGACTATGGATGGAGGTGACACGTGGCATGTGTGTGACTTAGACCATCAAGAGAAGCCAAACAAGTATGGCAAATACTGGTGTTGGTGCTTTTGGTCACTGGAGGTGGAAGTTCTTGACCTGCTTGGAGCCAAAGAGATAGCGGTTCGAGCCTGGGACGAGACACTCAACACCCAGCCTGAGAAGCTCAATTGGAATGTGATGGTGCGTATAGTTAACCTATGTGTTTAAGTCTGGAAATATCTGCAATGCAAGTTATGGACCAAAAAACTAAATGCCAAGTGGGGAAATACGACTTTACCACTTGTTGGAAGGGGTGGGCTGAAAGTGACCTTAGGTTTTTGATAATTGGTAGGCCTAAAACCTTCTATTGTATTGTATGCTGCTGACGCCGAATAACTAGGATCCACAGAATGGGGAATTGTGTGGGCTCAAGCCCACTTGGTCCTTTAGTCAGTTACGCTCCTGGGACCCTTTCCTGATTAATTATGTTTTATTTCCAAAATTGCGTTGACTGGTATTTATAACAGAATCTATTGCGTTTTTTTTTATGAGAAAGTTTCCACCCTGATTTTCTTTTGCTAGTCAATAGCTCGTAGTTTTAAAGGAATCCCATGGCCAGTTTCGTGCTACAAAATGCTATTTGTATAAGACATGAAAATGAAAAATAAAATAACTTTATTGATTTATATATATATATATATTTATTTATTTAAAGAAACAAATTAAACAGTTATATGGTTGCTTATGATTGTATTAACTACTCATGTTAATTTACAGGGGATGATGAACAACTGTTGGTTTCGCGTAAAAACAAATGTGTGCAAGCGTCATAGGGGCGAGATTGGAATTGTGGTTGAGCACCCCACCGTGCCAGGCAACCAGTCCGGCGGCTGGATGGCCAAGGAAAGACATTTAGAGATATCATCAGAAAACAACCAAGCTCTTAAAAAAAGTGTTTCAACACCTTTCATGAACACTTCTACTAAAACCTTTTCCTTGTCCGAGGTGAAGAAGCATAATTCAGCTGACTCTACATGGATCATCGTCCACGGTCACGTCTACGATTGCACTTGCTTCCTTAAAGACCATCCTGGTGGCGTTGACAGTATTCTGATCAATGCTGGCACTGATTGTACAGAAGAATTTGATGCCATACACTCTGATAAAGCGAAGAAAATGCTTGAAGAATACCGGATTGGAGAGCTGGTCTCCTCGGCAGCATACACGTCTGACTCGAATGCCTCCTCGCCTAACAACTCCATGCATGGTGCCTCCAACATGAGCCCCCCACACTTGGCTCCTATCAAAGAAGTGATTAGTGTTACTTCTAATGTTAAGGAGACAAAAAATGTTGCCCTTGTTCCACGAGAGAAAGTTCCATGCAAGCTGGTGAAAAAGGAGTCACTTTCTCATGACGTGCGTCTTTTTCGATTTGCTCTTCCAATGGAGGACCAAGAGCTCGGATTACCAGTAGGGAAGCACATCTTTCTAAGTGCAACCATTGATGACAAGCTGTGCATGCGAGCTTACACTCCCACAAGCACCTTTGATACGGTGGGCTACTTTGATCTTGTCGTCAAAATCTACTTCAAAGGTGTGCACCCAAAGTTTCCCAACGGAGGCCTCATGTCACAGTACCTCGATTCTCTGCCACTCAGGGCAGTCGTGGACGTGAAAGGTCCGTTAGGTCACATTGAGTACACTGGTCGTGGCAATTTCACCGTTCACGGCAAGCCCAAATTCGCCAAGAAACTGGCAATGATCGCAGGCGGGACAGGTGTAACACCAATTTATCAGGTTATTCAAGCCATTTTGAAGGATCCTGAAGATGAAACAGAGATTTATGTGGTGTATGCGAACCGAACAGAGGACGACATATTGCTAAGGGACGAGCTTGATGGTTGGGCCAAGGAGCATAGTGAAAGGTTAAAAGTGTGGTATGTGGTTCAAGAGTCCATCAGGGAAGGGTGGCAATACAGTACTGGCTTCATTACTGGGAATATCCTAAGAGAGCACGTCCCTGAAGGATCAAACGACGTTTTGGCTTTGGCTTGTGGACCGCCACCGATGATTCAGTTCGCTGTTCAGCCTAATCTGGAGAAGATGAACTATGATATCCAAAATTCATTATTAGTCTTTTAATGGAAATGTGTAAGTGGGGTGTCTTAGAATAAAATGTACTTCTTATGATGTACATATTAATAATTAGTTCCACACACATATTATATATATATATTTGTTTCATCTTTGCCTCGGTTTTCTTTTTTGGAAATAAAGAGCTGTTGAATGGGAGTATAAATAGCTATTGGTACTTTTCAACGTAAAAGCAAAGAGATTGTTCTCTCTGTAGATTATTTCAAAAACAATTGCTGGGATAAGTTAAATTCACCGAATAATTACATTTCAATAAGAATATAAACATGATTTTCCGTATCCTCTTGTGTGGAAACTTCAACCAATGACAAGCTTCCTTTCAGTGAGAAAATCCAGTGATCAGGATAAGAGATAAAGGTGTGAATGGAATGGATACATAACTATGATACTTTGGACGAAATTGTATGTAAGAGCATATAAAAGTATCAGTCAGGCATTCTTGATTCAAGTGTCCTAATCTAAACAATGCCATTGGCTAGACGTGTGAATTAAATGTCGTACGGGGGTTGGAGTTGGAGGGCCGAGACCGATAGAACCAATAACAGCGTGTCCCTCGGCATTGCTGTCAGAAGCTAGCTAACGATTGCTCAAGCGGTCGCTGCAAGCCATGTGATTCTCGGGACGGTAGATGCAGTTCCACTGTTAGATTGATAGCAACGTACTAAATGAAATTTTCTTAATTTATATTTGATATGGTCCTAATCTAATATATTATATAATTCAATGTTTCAAATACTGTGGATGAATTTAGAATGGATAGAAGCTTAGACAGATAGTTACAATTCCTTGTGGGTAGCAGTTACTTTCACCTTGTGCCCAAGTTCCACGTACAAGGTCAAAAACAAGTAAATAACTCGTCTCAAAAGATGACAAATTTCTTGACTTGATTTGGTTTCAATAACAAGCTTTAATCGTGCAAGCCTCCAGCATAAGTGGGAAAAAGGCCATTATTTAGTCGGAAGGACTCGAATAAAAAGGGTGTGGTTGGGTTTGATAATTTATTGAAGTATCAATAAATTGGAAGGAACTAATAAAACACACGTTAATTGAAAATAATAATTTGTTCAAAATTGCTGTTGCATATATAGAGAGAAATAAATGTTAAATTCCAAAAGTTTTCAAAGTTTGATAACGTGGCTAGCGCCGCGTCCAAGAGAGAGAGACGCAGACGTCTGCTCTGCAGGTGTAGTGACGAGGCAAAGCGGAAGGGTGTCGTTTGGTGCATGGAAGGGTCATCATAAGAGTTTTCGGTTTGACTCAACCACGTATCTTTAATCGGAGACAATATCTTCTGTTCAATATTACTCTGTCTTATTCTTTCTCATGAAATTTTAACCATTTATTTTGTGGGACTCACGCGGGACTCATACAGAACCCATGTAAATAAATGGTTAAGATTTATTGGACACAATAAAATATGATAATATTGGATAGAAGATCTGGAATCCTGTAATCGGGCCTCTTCCTGTTTTGTCAACCTTTATGTTAAGTATTTTTAGCTCATGTCTGCTTTGCTTGTAGGAGTATTTAATGCATTAAATAATTACCCTATTTGCCAAAGGGAATCGTTCACGTGCTCTTCTTCCCGTTCCATTCCACCACCTTTGGAAACGATAATATGTGTCTTTTCTTTTTTCGTGTCTTTTTTAGATGCACACGTCTAATCCAATTAAGTTCTGTATGTGATGGACAATGGTTAATTTAGAAGTAGATTCCCTTGGTATTATCGACGGACAAGTCCCCGTTTTGATCCTTTTTAGTTGGGTGTCAAATCATCTTCTCTTTGGAACATTTTACAACATTTGACAAATATCACTTTGGCATCCTTAAATTACGTGATTATCTACATTGAGAGTATAGGTGAACGAGCCTACTTTTCACGATTTAATTTGTACGCAATGTATATATACGTGTGTGTGTGTGGGCAAATTCAATCCTCACGGCTTAGTAAGACTTTAACTAAATATTGATAATAATGATATATATACACCATCACGATTATATTGAGTTTACAATATTTTATTTAAGTGTTTATTAGTTTTGTTCTCATTTAGTTATCTTTAACACTTTACACATTTTCACTTTTCCTGGATACCAGAGAAGAGTTCACTTTTTTGGTCATGAAGTAATGTGGAAGGTATATGCCTTATTCAAAAAGATGAGAGTATATAGCATGTCTACTAATTAGCCTAATTAATTATCAAGGTTTCTTATCAAGTAATATCTGATCCAATAGAAGTTAGGTTCAAGTAAGAATGTCCATGCAAAGTGCGAGTAGTACAATATCTATGTTGAACTCTCAACAAATTTGCTTTGCTGCTCTCTCTTCCTTTATAGGAACACATAATATTTACCCTTTGACATATACTAGAACAAGCAATTTGTGCTTAAATTAATGTGTTCAAATTTTGCCTTTAATGCTACATGCGTAAATCGATGGAATCGCTATACCTCACTGTCAATAATTTATACCAAGTAACCGTATATATTTTTTTAATTTTGTTCCAATTTAAAATAGATATGCACTACCACTTGATAACATCTAATTAAAAAACTTGCACATAAAAGCAATTACTAAACGTCAAAAGCAAAAACATAACTTTTTGGTGACGGCTGCTCTTAATAAATGAACAACAACAGCAGTGGAGTCTCACACAAGTTGGAAAATGCCTCCAAGACATGTAGCAGACATTTTCCAAGACATGGGACCAACAAGTGCTCTGTCCGTTACATCAAATTTTGTCGCTAGCAGAATTTCTTAGATGATCCTCACCTCACTTAATAGAATAGACTAGTAAGTAGTTTATCACAATCTGCCGGGATAATTCAGAAAAATCACAATCCTACAATGGCCGACAGAATTTCGATAAATGGTACTATGGCATGATTAGTTGGATTGGTAATTCTCGAAATTATAAATAAGTTCATAACTCTGTTAGAGAAAATAGTCAATTGAGATTACCGTTATTGTACAATTGTATGAGATTTTTACCTCGTATGACTTCTACAAAGTCAAACAAAATCTAATATTTGAAGTTTTTTTACTTATCTTGATTATTTCTGTGTTATAAATAATATTCAAATTTATCAATTATTCCCCTTTTGTAAGATCAACATGCTATATTTGTAAATTATTATCAAATTGGGATAACTTTTGATCAAAAGAAAAGAAAAAGGAATTATATTTAAAATTTCCAAACATATTAATTATCTATTTTATTATTATTCTATAATAAAATATTATTTCACTTCATATGTTTCTGTTTTTATATGTTTACACTTAACACTTAACACTTGTTTTTTATTAAATAAAATTTTAACGTTTTTAGAAATTAAAAAGATATATTAATTTCTAAAAGGAATTATAATGTTTAATATGTTCTTCGATCAAGAACTAACATCCTTAACTTGCTAGCAATGCCCAAGAGGATCTAAACAAATATTGAAGAGGTAAATTGTTGGTTGTGAAGTTAGACTCTTCCATACTTGATTAAAGCTTGCCAATCCTTGCATCTTTAGCTAAGTAATTGAGTTGGTCTAGGCAACTTATCAATTGCCTCACTAGTTCAATAGTTCTCTTCTTACTAGAATATAGAGTTTCCTCAAAATCCTGGCCATATAGGACTTGAGAGGATGTTCCAGTTATCGACCATCTCCATATTGATCCCATCTTTTGAAGCTTTAATATGTACTATTTGACTGATCTAGTTGATAGATTCCTCCTGCCATTCTCGAGTCCCTTTACATACATTTTGAAAAATACTTTCATTTCTTTGCTTTCAAATTTTATATATAGAGCAACTAAATACCGATTTAAGCATTTTGTTGTTAGTTATGGTTTTCTTAGTCAGTTGAATCTTATATGGGCATAATTGGTATTTAACTAGAATTATTTGTAATTCTAATTAAAGTTTAATTGAAATTAGAATTTAATTCAGTTAATTTACTAAAACCTCCGAAGCTTATTATAAATAGGCTTAAGCTCTACGGAGCTAGCACTTCTTGCTTAACCCTTTCTGTAAGAGTTACAGAGTTCTCTCAACTCATTCTGTGGATACCGTTAAAGGTCAGACATTTGTGTAGTTATGGTAGTTGAGACGGATCGGTTTTGGAAACGGTTCGAGAGATTTAACAAGATAAAAATCAAACTTTGGAATAAAGTACGAATTAAGTTTTCGCTTTATTATGATTTGTGTTAATCATTTTATAGAATTAAATAGATGTTGGTTTTTAGGAAATCAAAAGTTACTAAAAAGTTTCGTGATTATTTTACTGTGGTCGGGATCAGATCTCAACCATGTTTCCCAACAAGAAGTAAGTGAGAAATGAAGATAGGAAACATAGGCAACAAATTAGAGGAGAGTCGAGTAGAAAAAAAAGAGGCTAACAGAGGAGTAAGATATCAGAGATCAGATATTAGTAAAGTAAAGCAAAGCAGAAGGATGGAGTTAGGTGCTAGGAGGAAAAGAAAACCAGAGAGAAGCCATGGGAACCGCACTCAAATACATTTAGAAGTCCCTCAAAAAGTAGTTTAAAGATCAAAAGATTTTCTTTAAATTGCAAAGAAAAATTCCTCTTGATTATGATAAAGTTTATACATTAAACACACAATGTGGTAAGTTTATGCAACTTCAACTCCTATAATGTTAGATGAACAAAAAGAGTTACAAGGAATTTACATTGATTTTTTACATAGGAAATGACTTATTTCTTCCTTGTTGCTTTTGTACTTGAATTAACTTAAAACCCACTTAATCCATACACCTTTTATATATGGTTTAATACAAGACTTTTAAATATGTTTGATAACGCATAGTTTATTATG
>JAOQMN010000006.1:8182720-8193673 GCA_027563555.1 Erythroxylum raimondii | reverse complement strand
TAAAAAGCCGCCATTAGAGAGGAGCAAAGTAGAGAGAGAGAGATTGGAAGTCGTCGGTGAAGTCTTCGTAGAGACGGAGTCAACTCCAAAAAGAGGAGGTGGGGAAGCGAGAGATGCGTATTCTCTGGAGTGCGATGCACGGTCAGCGTTCAATCAGGGTCCTTTCTGTCACTTTGATCACATCAGGAGCCCTTGCAATTTTTTTTAAGTGTTATGAAGCCAAATGTTTGACCGCTTGATCGTATATGATTTCTTATCACTATTTTTATAATTTTATTTGGGGACCAGAACATTTATTTACTTTGTAATAAATCCAATAATAAACACTTTATTATCAAATTAAAAACAAACTGTATCTTCTTTTTTATATATCATAATTCATTGCATCGACAAAAGAGCCGTAACTCATAAATAACAAGGGATAGATAATCACAACGTATGGAGTTCTTTCGCAAAAAATATAAAATCATATAGTCTTGATATTATTATTTATAGTTTTAGGATAAACTATTGTATTCTTTTTCTTCTCCACTAGTTCAACTTCTCAATATTATTTTCCTCTGTTGGCTTTTTAAGTTTTATTTCAACCAATTGATTATTAGTATTTTTTTTAGAATCTAGTGAATTTTTACTACAAACTTGTTGTATTGAAGTTTCTATTTCAGTTTATAAAGTAAGATTATTAAGAAGATAAAATTATAATTGATTTAATTTTTTATTATAATCTTTAAATTTTTATAATAAGTGGTATGGTATAAGAATTTTGAGAATTATGGACTTTTGATTTAAGGCTTTTATTATTGGTGTTCGTAAAGTTATATAATGCAAATATTGACAAAAAGGATTATATAATTTAAGAAAATTATTTCCTAAAATTAATGGTAATCCTAATTCTTTTTGATAAATTGAAGGTATAATAAAAGTGTAATTTTTAATAATGATATTATTATAATAACTTACATAGAAAATATATTTAATACTTCCATTTGCTATTCTTATTTGTAAAGGTTTTTCTAGCTTTTTCCAATTATTTAATACTTGTTTAGAAGCAATACATATCGTTGCTCCGGACCCAATCAAAAGAAATATCATTTATGCAAATATATAAATCGGACTTTTAATCCCACTGAATATAAATATCCGATGCTTGAAAAAGAAATGCTAGCTTGCTTAAAAACTTTACGCAAGTGGCGAATAGATTTATTACCAGTTGAATTACAAATTCAAACTGATTCTAAATATCTTTGTGGATTTATACGCTACAGTATACACAGCAATCATAACTAAGGTAGACTTATAAGATGGCAACTTGAACTGAATCAATATCAATTTCAAGTGTAATATATAAAATCTTCTAACAATTTTCTTGCAGATATATTAACTCGAGAATAGAAGCAGTTCTAAACAATCTTGAAGAAGCATTAGCACAAAAGGAAGTAGACCTAATAAACCAACAGCAACTGATTGGATCCATTACCCGTGATATAAACCAATTGAAAACCACTATCCAGGTTTTGAGACAAAATACCCATAAAGACCAAATTCCAAATGAACCCATCACTTTACACACCCCATCTACATTTGCACCAACTATAGGTATTACTACTACACCCAGTCAAAATATTCAAACCCAAACACCATCAACAACCCAAAAACAAGTTGATCTATCTGAAGAAAAAACCTATGTTATTTTCAATGGACCCATGGCGGGACTTTTTGATGCATGGTACAAAACAACTATTCATATAACGGGCAATCCAGGTATTTTACATAAGAGCTTTAAAACCAAGGCAGAAGTTGAAAAAGCCCTTGCCGATTATCAAAAATCCAATTTCAAACCCAACTACAAACAATTGTTAAGCAAACCTGCTTCCCCTTCATCCAGAATGTAACCATTAAGGAAACCTGGAAATATGGACTGAATCAATTCAATCCCCACTAAAGTTATTGATCTAGAAGCCCGAAGATTGACTTCAGAAATGTTCATCGAATGTTTTCAAAATTTAAACCAATAAACTAAAGCCCATAAGGTTTTCCAATATTATCCATTGAATAGAGGCAAATATGGACCCAAAGCTATAGTCCTTCCTGAAGCAAACCTATTAAGCACCTATCTCTTGTTTCAAAGTGGACTCATAGATACATTATACATTACCAACTTACATATCCTTTCCGAATTTCCTTTCGGTTTTATCCAAGCTGTCAGAAATTACAAGGACAAATTTGCAAAAGATAGAGAAATATATATCAAGATTTGGAGCACCTATCCCATTTTCAAGGAACATGAGTCAATAAAAGATGCAGAAATTCTTATACCAAGAGTGGCTTATCTCACTATTGGGATCAGCAACGGTATATATCAAAAAATTGGCGAACCTCCCAGACATAATTTGGACTGGGATTTAATAAATCAATTCAACCTCCAATGCATTGAAGGAGTCTTTATTCAAGCTGCACGTATAACCACTGAATCCAATATCCGCATCAATTATAAAGGATTTCATCTACTCATGATTTCAACCTACAAATTACCAATTCAACCAGAGGCATTAGCAATCATTCGGCAGTTTATACAACCTTTTATTACAATTGAAGGAATTTTTTATGGACTCAATGCCTATTGGAAATACGCTATCTGTTGTCAACTTCAAATATATCCAGAACATAAATGTAAACACTGCCCGTCAACAACCCAGATTGAGGAAAGTGAATCTCTTAAAGCAATTATTGAAGAAAATTGATTTGACAAAGTGATAGAACCATGTAGGCCCCTGTTGGCATTCAATAATTGATTTGACAAACCATTTAGGTCCCTGTTCGCCGAAAGCAGAGGAATTTTCTTTTTCCTTGTTTATCATTTATGTACATTATTGTTAGCTTTTTCCTTTCTCTCTTTTCGATGTAAATTATTAGCTTTATCTTTTGCAGTAGCACTTTTATTTTGCCGGCCACTTGGCTTTGGCAGTTTCTCTTTTTCTTTCTATATAATGTATCACGATTGAGCCTTGAGCTCAGATCGACTTATGCTTGAAATAAAATCTCTCTTTAGACATTCGTCTTTCTCTCTCATTGCGTTTCGCCTGAGATTGGCATTTAAGCAAAAAACGAAGACGTAAAAGGTATGTCTATTAGATTTATTTCAAGCCTTATATGCATTTGTTTACAAATCGCTTTACAGTTAATTAGTTTCTTCCTATGCATGTGTTTTACTCAATTGCCTTCACACAAAGTCTCTTAATTTATATATGATTGCTCTTTTCATAATGTTAATCCATTATTATTTCAATATCTTTTTGATCTCTGTTTTACTCCAGACATCGATTATCATAATCTCGAATAAATGCGTTTTGGATTAGTGCGTACTTATTTTAAACAAAAAGAATATCTAAAAGAATTAATTGATATTACATATCTTCGTGATAATCATTATAATCCCGTTATCGAACAAAATCAATTATACATAGAACAAACTCCAGTTACTCCTCATAATCAAGATGACATTGCACATAGATTTTATCTTATTTCTTTTTATTTAAATTTAAAACATGAAAATAAATTAAAAAGAAAGCAGTATAGAAAAGAAATTAATCAACTCATCGACTATTTAGTTTTCTTTAATACAGATGGAATCTAGTTATTTCGAGCGCAAGCGTTATTTGAAGAAGGCTATTAAAGAGACATATAATAACGAAGCAAAAATGAATGCAATAATTCAAAGATATAATGAATCAAAGGAAAAATCTCGCACCAGTCTTGATGCTCGGATTTATCGAGCTATGTATGAAGATACTAGAATCATCAATAGAGCTCAAGATTTAAAAGAAATGGTTATTGCATCAAGAAGGTTTTATGAAAAGATGATTCAGAAACTTATAGATTAAAACCCTCTGTAATCTTACTGTACTACTTTTCATTCAATAAAGAAGTTTTTCATTATGCATTATTTTGAGTATAAAGCACTTCTAAAACAACAAATTAGAAATAGTTTAGAAATGGCTGAAAATCATAAATTTTATATTCATAAATGTAAATCAAATTAGAACAAGCTATACAGAACAATGATATTCCACGAATTCTTGCATTACAACATCGTTTATATATTTTGCAACATGTTCAATATAATAATCGACAAAATTTGAAACATGATAGACAAGCAATCTCTCGATTAATTGCTTAAGATGCATCTTCTTCGTTTAATTATTTGTGCCTTTGCATGTTTATTTACCATGTTTTTATATGCTCAAATTTTATTTAAATTCATTGAAATATGTTATTTTGTCTTTTATAATTCCTCTACTTTTATTTAATTTTTAAAAATTATTTACCAATTAGGACTCATAGAAAGAACCCAATAATATTTAATTATAAGATGTTGAAACTTTTGAGAAGAATTCCTCGAATGGTTTGAACAACAGTACCAAGAACACGGTACTAATTATCTAGCATATAATTGAGTAATGACTACCTCTAATTGTTATTTATGTAGACAAATAGAACAAGATATTAGAGATACTCAACAATCAGTAATTAGATATCAAGAAGAATCTCATCAAATGGCCAATAGATTAATTCAATATATCCAGGATCACCCTCAAAATATAGATCTAGAAGAACTTCAAGACATTAGATATGAATTAGATGCAGTACGAAGTTTATATCATTTTTTCTCAAATGAATTAATATTTTATACAAGAACTCTTCGATTACATCAAATCTATGGTAATCATTAAAAATGGAACAAAACAAGGACACCCAGATATTAGACGTGGATACATTAGAATTAGAAGAAGCTCAAGGAACATTTCATATAACTACTTTATTATCGCAAGATAAACAAAAACAAATAGCAAAAACATAGTTAAATCTCAAAGCTGGTCAAGATATTCACAAGTCACTTTTACCCAAAATTTTCGATCAGAAAAATATAATATATTTTGGTAAAATTATACATGAAACCCCTATTAGAATTGATCAATGTAATGGACATATTAGATTAAATCTAATCAACCAGGAACAAATTACAAGACAATTGAAACAAATCCCTATAGAAAAATGAACAAAAATAGGTTATATTCATCTCTCTACTATTCAAATTTTATTAAAAGCAACTTTTCAAGAAGGTATTGATTCACCCATTAGAATGGCTATTGTAGATGAAAGAATGACAAATTTAAATGATCAAATCATTGGCATGATGAATGGGAATCTAGCCTATGGAAAAATAAAATTTAATGCACGATTGAAATTAGGAATACCTTTAAAATCACATAATTTAGATGACACTATAACCATTGCATACAAATTTTATAAAGATAATTTGATGACATCAGGACAATACCCATTTTCGATCACTTATCAAGTAAGCTATGCATTAACAAATTCACATCACAGCATTGAATTTAAAAATACCGATAAAATTTATATAGATCAGTTATTTAATAATGTTGCTAAAGTAGGAACAAACTTTAGATCTACATTACGAACTTTACCTGCTATACAATTTCCTATTCAACCACCAGTTAATAAAAGACATTCCTTTTCAGATATTTCATCTTCCTCTTTAGCCAATCCAGTAACTAGATCACAGTCTTTAAAAATAAATAAACCTATTCTATTCTTTGAACCTGAAAACACAGATAAAAACAACATTAAAATTCCTAATCCTATTATAGATGCTCCTTCAGCTATAGAAACATCGATAAAACTAGATGATATAAAAAACCAAGTTACTGAATTAACGACATATTTGAAAAATACATTATGAATATAAGTATAACTCAAATAGTAAAAGAACTAAAAGAACAAAATAAACAATTAAAATCACAAATAATAGAAATAAAACAAAAACAAAATGACATAATTCAATTAATCAAAGAAATAAAAACAGAAAAAATTAGCAAAAACAAAAAATAGATAAAATCCTGAAAGTGGTATCAGAGACTACTACACCAAAAATAATAAAATTAGTAAAACCATGGAGACCATAGAATCAGTAGAATATACAAAACTAGAGACAGATGAATCATTAGAAACTATAGAACAAAATATAAAATTACAATTAGAAGAACTTACTCAATTAGTACAAAAAATAACATTACAAACAACTGAAAATATGCAACAAATTACAGATAAGGATGAAATTATATATGATTATAAGTCAGATGATGAAGAAATTTTTGTAGAAGAAGAAAAAGCCGAAAGCAGTAGACGTAGAGAACAACAGGTAAAACGAGAACATGTAAGTGGAGATAAAAGAAAAAGGGAGCACCAAGATCAAGATTCATGGCATTGGAAATTAGATAATTTTTTAAATTAACATGGTTATTATTCAAAAGGATCAAAAATAAAATATTCAACTGAATATATTCCTAAACTAATATCATTAGGACCAGACGGTATATTAAATTTAGACTGTGTAATTCATCCAGAAAAATTACTTAGTGAATGGACCAATAAAATTCAACTCAATCCAAATAGAAAAACTGTTTAATGAATTGGAAAACAAAGAATTACTATGGAATTTTATTACCTACAAAACAACAGGAATAGTCCAATCCTTTTTGTTAGATAATGAAGAACCATTGAAACAAACGCATGCATATCAACAAACATCAACACCAATGCAAGTTTTTGAATTCATAGCAGGACAAATATATAAAGAATTTTTAGGAAAAGACCTTCTATCCTTTAAATATCAAGTATCTCAAAATGAAAGAACAAAAGCGTTATGGCATTAAATAATTTAAGAACATGTAATATTTGTTTTATTGACGAATATATATGTGAATTTAAGAAGTATTATTACAAATTAACTAGAGCAGAACAGGAAACATATATGCATATATTTATTCAAAAGTTACCTTATCCAATGAATCAAAAGGTATAAGCTACTTTTCAAGAAAAAAGTACAACTAAAGCTGTTGCATATAATTTAGGCGGAGCTATTTTAGCTACTCAAGAAATATTAGCTGCACAATGTTTTGAAGCCTAATTAAAGAAAACATTAAAACACAAATATAATCAACTTGCTGTTTAAAAAAATGCTGAAATGCCGCAATAATATGGATGTGAACCTAGAAAAGTTTTGTATAAGAAGAAACAAAAACCATACAGAAGATATAAATGGAAAAAATATCCGAAACATTATTACAAACATAAACCATACAAAACTTTTAGAAAATTTAGACGTTCTAATTATAGACGATTTAAACCCAAGCAATAATATTGTCCACAAAAGAAGAAATCTTGTAAATGTTGGCTATGTAAAGAAGAAGGGAATTATGCAAATGTCCTAAACGAAAAAATCCAAATCCAAAATATACATAAAAACTTAATATATCACAGTCGGCAGTTCAAAACAATTTAGAACCCATTGAATCTGACTATGAAACCAATTTAACGTTTTCATCTATATATTATTATGAATCTCATTCAAAAAAATCAGAATCAGAATCCTCAGTTAAATCTAAATACAACTTTTATTCAAGTAATAATTCAGAAGAAGAAGATTAATGCATACATAGATACTGGAGCAACAATATGTATTGCTTCAAAACAATTATTAAACAATTGAAAAAAAAATTAGAAAAACCTTTACAAATAAGGATAGCAGATGGAAGTTTTAAATATATTTGGTATGCAAACCATTATAACAATATTCAGATAGAAAATTATTCATTCCCTATAGCCTCAATTTATCAACAAGAATCTGGGTTAGCATTAATTTTAGGCAATAATTTCTTAAAATTATATAATCCATTTTGTCAATATTTACATTATATTACATTAAAAACTCCAACAATAACTGCATTAAATCAGGAATCAATCATTCTTAAAATTTCTATATACCACACAACTTACTTTCAAAAGTTACAGACAATCACTCAAAAGATTGATTCCCTTCACTTTTATCTTCTCAACAATATGTCAAGAAATAAATATTAGAAATAACATTCCGTATTCACAACAGGATGTAAAAGAATTTATTAGTGAATGTACAGAGTTACTAGAAAAACAATTGATTACACCTAGTACAAGTAAACATTCTGCACCAGCTTTTTATGTAAATAATGCAGCTGAACAAAAAACAGGTAAATGTAGAATGGTTATTAATTATAAAAAATTAAACAAAGCCACTATAGGTGATGCATATAAGTTACCTAGAAAAGATTATATAATCAATAAATTAAAAGGACATACATGGTTTACTACATTACATGCAAAATCTGGCTATTGGCAACTCAGATTACATGATAATACAAAACCGTTAACAGCATTCACATGTCCCCCACAGAAACATTACCAATGGAATGTCCTTCCATTTGGACTTAAACAAGCACCTAGCATCTATCAACGATTCATGGATAACAATCTAGAAGGATTAGAAGAGTTTACATTTGTTTATATAGATGATATTATTATATACTCAAATTAAGATAAATTCGATCATTTGAAAAAGGTGAAAATAGTTCTCAAACAATGTAGTAAAAAAGGTTTAAGTTTAAGTAGAAAAAAGATCAAATTAGCTCAACAAAACATTGAATGTTTAGGTATTGAAGTTTATAATGGTTATTTAAAATTGCAACCTAATATTTTAAAGAAGACCCACCAATTTCCGGATCAGTTGACAAATAGAACTCATGTACAACAATTTTTAGGTATTTTAAATTATATTTCAGATCAAGGTTTCTTTCACAATTTAGCCAAAGAACGAAAACAATTACAGTTAAAATGTAGCACTAAAAATCAATGGAGTTGGACTGATATAGACACCAAATCTATGAGGAAACTCAAAGGTTTATGTACACATTTACCAATTTTATATAATTATTTACGAGTAGATAAACTCCTGGTACAGATTGATGCAAGTATGGATACAAGGGTTGGCTGCCCTCTGGCACAACCTCCCAATCAAAAGAAATATCATTTATGCAAATATATAAGTGGGACTTTCAATCCCACTGAATATAAATATCCGATGCATGAAAAAGAAACGCTAGCTTGTTTAAAAACCTTGCGTAAGTGGCGAATAGATCTATTACCCGTTGAATTTAGAATTCAGATAGATTTTAAATATCTCTATGGTTTTATCCGTTACAATATCCACAGCAATTATAACCAAGGTAGACTCATAAGATGGCAACTTGAACGGAATCAATATCAGTTTCAAGTGTAATATATAAAATCTTCTAAAAATTTTCTTACAAATATATTAACTCGAGAATGGAAGCAGTTATAAACAACCTTGAAGAAACACTTACACAAAAAGAATTAGACCTAATCAACCAACAACAACTACTTGGAACCATTACCCGTGATATCAATCAATTGAAAACCACTATCCAAGTTTTAAGACAAAATACTCACAAAGATCATCCTCAAAATGAACCCATTGTTTTATCAACCACTTCTACTTCCACTCCAAATATACCTCCTACTCTAAACCAAAGTACCAGATTCAAACACCACCAAAACCTTAAAAGCAAACAGATCAAGCTGAAGATAAGACTTATGTTATCTTCAATGGCCCAAAGGCAGGAATTTATAATGCATGGCACAAAGCAGCTGTTTATATAACAGGAAATCTAGGTATTTTACATAAGAGTTTTAAAACCAAGATAGAAGCCAAAAAGGCTCTGGTAGAATTTTACCAACAAAAGCCTAATTTGAGACCTAATTATAAACAAGTCTTGGAGCAACCAGCTTCCCTTTTATCTAAAATGCAAACACTGGGGAAACCCATCAATATGGATGGAATAAATGTCATACCTACCAAATCCATACAAATTTAAGCCCGAAAATTGACTTCAGAAATGTTCATAGACTATTTTCAAAATCTGAACTAGTGGACTGAAGCCCACAAAGTTTTTCAATACTATTCATTTAATAGAGGCAAATATGGACCCAAAGTTATCGTCCATCCTGAATCGGACCCATTAAGCACCTACCTATTGTTTCAAAGTGGACTCATAGACACATTATATATTACCAATTTACACATTCTCTCATAATTTCCTTTTGGATTCATCCAAGACGTGAAAATTAATAAGGATCGGTTTGCAAAAGATAGAGAAATATATATCAAAATTTGGAGTGCCTATCCCATTTTGAAGGAAAGTGATTCAACTAAGGATGTAGAAATTCTTATACCTAGAGTGATATCTCACCATTGGAATAAGCAACGGAATATATCCAAAGATTGAAGAACCACCCAGACATAACTTTGATTGGGACTTGATAAATCAATTTAATCTCCAATGTATTGAAGGAGTCTTTATCCAAGCTGCACGAATAAATACCGAGTCCAATATTCGTATCAATTACAAAAGATTTCATCTACTCATCATTTCAACTTACAAGTTACCTATTCAAGCAGAAGCTTTAACAGTTATTCACCAATTTATTCAACCTTTTATTACCATGGAGGGAATCTTTAGTGAACTTAATGCACAATGGAAATAGGCCATTTGTTGTCAGCTTCAGATATATCCAGAACATAAGTGTAAACACTGTCCATCTGCACAACACGAGGAAAACGAATCTCTTGAAGCCATTATTGAAGACAACTAAGATTGATTGGTTGATGGACACATATAGGCCCTTTGTCAGCCAATAGCAGAGGAATCTGCTTTATTATGTACATTATTTACTTTATCGTCTTTTTAGGTGAATTATTAGTTTTTGCTTTAGCATCTTTTCTTTGTCAACCACAAGTTTTTGGCCTTTTCTCTTTCTTTTAGCCTATATAATGTAACGATTGAGCCTTCAGTAGCACATCGAAGCTTGAAATAAACCCTCTCTTTAGACATTCCTCTTTCTCTCTCATTACGTTTCGCCTGGGATTGGCATTTAAGCAAAAACGAAGACATAAAAGGTATGTCTATTGAATTTATTTCATGCCTTATATGCATTTGTTTGCAAATCGCATACATATATATATATTAGATGTCATGG
>JAOQMN010000006.1:8163189-8178234 GCA_027563555.1 Erythroxylum raimondii | reverse complement strand
AGAATACACTATTGATTGGTTATATGACTGATGTAAATTAAACCAAGAATAAGGGTATTTGGAATTGAATTACCTAAACCTAATACTAGAATAAGGGTGTTTAGATATAAGAATATGTTATTGTGGGAATGGATTAGGGTTGTTTGATTCTTAGAATAAGAAACCATTTAATTATGTTATCAAGATCTCCCTCTTTAGGACAGTGGAAGAGTAAAGCTTGAAAGGGAAATAAATTAGGCGGGTACAAGTGGTTGAGTGTGTGAGAGTTAAGTAATGGATTCTATATTTATACGAGTTAATAGGTTATATAGATACAAGGGCATATTTTAGATTTCTAGTATTCAAGTAAGCCTTTGTGTACTAACAAAAGACATAGTAAAAGCTCGGTAAAGAAAGCCTTCCCATTTCATGGAAACAAGTACAAAACAACCTATGTATGAATAGGAAAATTCTTGTCTGCTTGCTTTAATCGGTCGACAAGTGGACTCAGTTCCTTCAAAAACTAACATTGAGAATCATTCTAATGGTGGGGAATTCCCTATCTAAAAAGACCTTTGATTGGAATGGAAAACAATTATGCATCTATTGGTTCCCATTTGGTTACCTAATAAAAAAAATTGCACAGAGGCAGGGAGGATGGGCTCTTTGGATAAGATTAGTATAATGAGAGACTTGTACCTCAAAGATTCTATCTATCCATTTCTGCATCGTAGGGCCAAAAAGAGTGTTGATGTAGATAGTAGTGGTTAGATATGACATATCAAAGTGGTGTTTATGTGTTCCCAATATACTTTGAAAATCATTGATCCAAGGACCATCTTAAAAGCCTTTCTTATTTTTAGTTAACTAAGTAGGTTGCAAAATAACATCCATAGATATGGATTGAAGTTAATAAAATCATTCCTTTGCTGGAAGAATCAAGATAGCTTGTAGAAAAGAGATAGGGTATTATTCTCAAAGAAATGGATTCTTGTTCGTTCTTTTGGCATTTTAAAAGGTTTGTATGAAACAGACATTACTAAATATGGTGAAAGGTCTATGCCGTTCTTCTTTAAATATAACTTTTCCCAGAAAAATTGATTCTCACCTATTTTCCTCTATTGTTTTTGCTCCTATCAATAAGAACAACTAGTGCACTCACATCTCTCGCTCTTGTGAAGCGTGAACTTTTCCTATCTCTTACCCTTTTATTCTATTTACCCAATTCCTTCAAAGATTCAGATCCACCAATGAGGAGAACGAAGATGTGGAACCCTTTTCTTTTTTAAATCTTCTTGACAGAAGATGAGTTCAAACTAAAGAGAAATCCTCTTCCCTTTGTTTATGATAACCAATTGAGTAATCATAACATCTGTATCAAATTTAATGAAATTGTGTTGCAAAAATGAGTATGCTCTTGTAAAAATTGGTTGGTACTCAATCAATTAGGTAACTCTTACTTAAACAACTATGTTTACTTCCCTATCTCTATCTCTTTCAATCTTCTGCGTTCAAACTAGGGTAAGTGGTCTACGAGAATCTCTTTTCTTCCTTGCATAGGCTCAATAAAGCACTTCGTACTGATTAGTGACAATAGTTCACATATAAACTATTGATGCAATATAAATATTGTTATCCTAATAGTCAATCTTCTTACTTCTCATCTTTCTGGCTACTCTCTCTTCCTAAATAAGAGGAGCAAGGGCTTTATGAATGTTACTTACTGAATGGTAAATGATAAAGAGCGTTCCCTTTAGAAGAGGCAAAACAGTAAAGATGGTAGAGTTTCATACTAAGATGTCACTACTAAAGCTTCGAAATTATGTTCTATTTCTTTTTGCATCCAATCTTAAGGAAAAATAAAACTAAACTCACACTACATGAAAGAATATAATGCTTAATAGGGCATTCCTTGCCTTAGGGCATGATGTCGTCATGTGTATATATATATATACCAGGAAACCTTACTAGGGCAAAAAAGAGGAAGGAATAAGCCTCTTTTTCCAACATTTTTCTCCTACTGTAGCTACTACATAAGAAAGGCAATAAGAAAGATAGGAGGAACAGAGAAAAGACTTCTTCAGTCATAGAAACTTCTATTATATTTTATTATAAAGGGAGAATAAGGAACAAACCAGAATAAGAGGAATAAAATTGTACCATGCGTATAGGAAGAGAAGAAAAAGATTAAATATAAAGATCCCTAAGGGATAATCTATTCTTTAGTTTTTATCCCAGAGAACTAAAAAGAAAGAAGTAATCGGATTGATTGATCAATGAAACTGGCATTTAGATCAGTTTGGAGGATTTTTCTAAGTGTTGATGACTAAATACCAGATCTTGCAATAGTCAATTCTTGAAAAGAGAAAACCGATAATTTGGTAATCAATTAGTAAGCCTTACTAACTAGTCACCTTAGATTTATTGCATCAATGAGATTTAGCTGTTAATTATAGATGATTTGTGGCATCAATAAAAAATTTCTTATCAGCTTATTCTTATTCAAAGGGGATTTATATAAGTATTAAAGTAAAAAAAAACTCCTAAATAAAGAGGCTAAATGAATGGAAGCTTAACTATAAGAGCTAGCTAGGGGATCTATACTATTATGATACCTTGCTAAGCACCTCTTATAATTAACTTTCCTTCCTTACACTCTACATTCTTACTTTCTTTACAAACCAAAAGAATAACAAAAGGTAATATGGTATTATGAGTCCTTCTATTCCATTCCAGTTGGCATTAGTAATGTTGCATCCCACTCTTCCTTCTTATTCATAACAAAGGGCCTTCTAATTAGCGTGTTAGTAAGATCCAAGATTATACCTAGGAGATTTCCTACTTTCCTGCTACCATTAGAAACATACTTTTTTCCACCTTATGACTGAACTATTGGCATCAAGGAATTTCTTTCACTAATATAGCATCGAAGCCATGCCTATTAGAGGATGCTCCATCTACTCTCAAAGTTGTCATAAGGTAAGGTTTTGACATAACGTTTAGCATAGCCTTTTAGCCTTTTAGAATAGTGAATCATAAAAGTTTGTTAGTTTGACTGCCACAAAAAGACAATACTATTGAATACTCGAGAAGCACTTTATTTGAGACTATAAATCTCTAAAATGGCTTGTTTGCAAATAGGTTCCCTACGTGGAGTAGTAGATTTTTTCAATAATATAAAGAATATGACAGAATAAGATTGATGGATGGTAAATTAATAACATTAACTAGACTTTAGCGGTTAGTAGCCACTTACTTCTTTGAATCATCAAACTAGTATAACCATGCTCTTGGCAGTAATAAAATATATTTGATTGGAAGAGAAGCACACCTTACCTTATTCATTCATAAACTCTTGAAATCAGGAATTGGTTTGATCACTCATGAGCTATCTTACTAAAGGAATTCTTGTTTCCTAAACATCTTATTAGAGAAAGGGGGAACAGGTGATAAATATAAGTGTGCCTTTTTTAAAATATTTAAATAGTGGCATCCTTTTCCTTTCATTTTCTTATCGAAATGTAAGGGTGATTATGCCTATGCAAGAGTAAGAGTGAGATAAAAATCACATCTTATTCTTAAGTTAAGAGATAGAATGACTCTAGATCCTTTCTCTTTTAGCACTTCCTAATTTTAATTCCACATCTCTACCAGAAAGCGAATGGCCTTGAGGCACAAGGTTTTCTCGTATGTATCCAACCCTCTAGTTCATGAGAGAAGCTATCACAATACTAGCTTTGACCTAAAGGGTGGCTAGCAGTTATCGAAGCTATAATTCTTAAGATCGTTAACTTCCCTATTAAGGTGAAAGGACCTAACTACTAATAACTAATAATAAGTAGCAAGGACATAAAATTTGTAAGTGATGAGGTAGTCAGCCCTTTACTAACATCCTTGTCATAAAAACAAGAATGTTTTTAGCTTTAGATTTAAAAAGTAGCACCTACCTATTTTTTTCCTAATGAGATGAAGGGCATTCTCCTATAGGGAAAAGAGACAATCAACAACTAGGTCACACAAAAAAAAGAACAATCTCAACATCAAAAACCTAGCTAGGCTTATAACTTAAGATTAAGGACAAGATAAAGAGGAACTAAATTTAAGCTCCATAAACTAAATCTAAATGAAATTACATTTTATGAAAAGGCCTCTTTAGTTAGATAAAAATGCTACAACGTGCAATTCTCATCTTAATTATAGAACAATGCTCAACTGGGTGGAAGCATTCAATAATCTATGTTTTAGGTTATGTGGTAGATCCTCAAGGGTTTGGGAACTTGCTATACACTCTAGCTTATCAACAAACCCTTTAGATCATATCTTATCAAAAAGGAAAGATACTAATAGGCCATCCCTAATGCATTCAAACTCATTTATCAACAAATGCACTAAAAACTCAAAATTAGTCGAAATGTAGAAACCAAAGGTTTCTTTTAGGCCCTAGTCAAAGATTCGTTTAGGTTTCCAAGGTTATAAATAGCTTAGTGTCTAATTCCTTATTGGACGTAAAGATGGCTTAGATTATAAGCCTTTTTTGAGGGTTTACAAAAGGGATCAATAAAATAAAAATTACATTTTACTCTCTAGATAAAGCAATTATTTTGATGGATTCACCATATCTGGTAAAAGAAAAGACAAAATGGTACACATAACTAATAGGTAGGCTTACACTACACAAATTTATGAGAACAACTATTATAAGATAATCTTTTTGGGGGTAACCAAAAGAGTTATATCTCATCAGCATTATAGAAGAGTTTAAAGCCTCGAGTATAAGAGCTTGCTAAAAGTGTTAAAGCCTACATCACATCAAGGAATGATTTTCTTCCCTCAGTGGATGCTGGTCTAAATGGCGCTATCCTATTAGTTAGGAATTTCTATGTCCATGAGTGATCCATTGGCTCTAAGCCTCTTCGGTCTATTTCTATCTCATTTCATGTTTACGATAGAAAGGCTCCTCCTTTTCTTATCTTCTGTTTTGTCCATAAGTCAACTCCTATTGAAGCTCCTTTTTAAGTATCTCTTGAATGCTTCTTTTTAGTTAGTCTCTCATTAGTTAAGTTTCTATGTAAGTTTGGTTGAATGCTTTCAATTCAGTGCTAATAGGTAAAGGGCTTAACTAACTTAAAGGAATAATATTCCAAGCCCTATATGTTACACTATATTATTCTATGATATCATTGGTCGATCGAAGGCCAGTTTTTACTTACTCATTTCTATATAGTAAGAGGGCTAGTTGTTATCCATATACTTAAAGTCCATTCATGCTAATCTTGTCTTTCTTTCTTCTAGCCATAGAGAGTGCCCTTTAATTCAATAAGGTTCATAATTTTTCTAGGATCAATTAAAGATTTTCTTTCTAATTAGATTAGTTATGGAAGTGAGCAAGCAAGCTAGATATGAAAACTAAGGATAAATGCGCTAGTATAGCAAGTAATTTTATTAAAAGAGGAGCAGAATAGAAAACTAGGTTATACGAATATATCTTTCCAGGGTATGAGCATTCCCTCTTATAGCAATTTCAGCCCCAATATTTTAGATATGGATAAAGATAAGTCGCCTATAAGTAATTAGTATTTGCCTACCTATCCTAAGAAAATTGCTTCTTTTTCACAAGGCTCTAACTAGCTAGGAATAAGAATTGAGATGGATAGCATGATGATAGGATTTGGAATATTGATGATGTTCTAAACTCTCTTTCGGGACTTTATTTTGATTTAATGATAATTTATTCGATTGTGTTTATTGGATGAATGTCATGATTTGATTGTGTTCTTGCATAATTCGACAATGAACTGAGAGGGTGAACTGAATGAAAAAGGATTAAATCGGATTAAGGAGAGTTAGGAAATTTAATAGAAATCGTGACAAATTATATTGGTAATTGTGCAGAGAGAGATCTTGTGTGATGTTCCAATAGTTTATTAAAGTGCTTGAGCTTTAGATCTAATTAGAGTTTTGGATAATTTGTGAATTGAGAGATTGCAAATTTCATAATCTGATTAGGATTTATAATTTAAGGTTTAATGGTCATAACTTGAGAGAGAGTAATCAACCCTAGTATAGTCTAGAACTAATACTCCATTGACACATAAGCGACTACTTTAGCATTAATGATAAGTAAAAACCCCTTCTCATAAATTGGTAAATTCCTTAGGTTGATTTCTATTATGATTGCATATTGCTCACTTGTTAATACTTTCATGTTTAACTTCTGATTTAAGTGGCTGAATTCCATTCTCGTGATTACCTTCTATTGCATTGTTTATTTTAAGTTTCATATCTTTTTATCTTTAAATTTTAGGATTAGATTACTCCCCCTCTTTGTGGGATTGACATCTCTTATATTACAGTCGCGACCTGTGTGTTGTGGCATTTGAGGGCTTATAAATTTTAAAGCTCAAACGACACGATCAATAAACAATAAACACAAGTAAAAATAGAGAAATTCAAAAGATAAATAAATAGACATGTAAATGAATAAGTAAATAAATAAATATAAAAATAAAATTTGAAATAATAATTAGATTAATAAAAGCTAGGCTTTCATAATATTATAATCCCTAATAACAATGCCAAAAACTTGATTTAATTTCATTTGTTCTTTTAATAATTATAAGTTTTAACCGTAAGTGTATGGTATAGGAGGAGCTAGCATTGACAAGTGCGGGTCGATCACACAAGAACTGTAAATATTAGTATTATCCTTTTCTCTATTATCTAACCACCAAATCAGGTTATGAATTTAATTAAAAATTAAACTAAACTAACTAAACTAAAGTTAACACAATAAACTAGGATGAAGAAAATACTATGATTAGACAATATCAAATAAGTAGCACCCAAATGATGAACCCCCCTAAGATGTCCTAAACACTAACCCTTTATCATGCAATTAAATTGTTGATTATTATACCATAAAATTTCCTATCTTATGTTAATATCTTTTTCAAGACTATTAATAACTAACCCTTAGTTAATTAACTAAAATTTCTTTCTAGTTAAAACCCCTAAGATTGCATTACTCGATTAGTGAATTTCATTATTAGGTTTGACCCTAATCTAAAAGATTTATATCAACCTATCTCTAGGTTTGTATGCAACTCTTTCCAACTATAGTAGAACTATTCATATATTTCTCAATCTAAATCATATCAAATCAAAGATTGGACTAATATTTTGGATATATTAGTTCAAGAATCTAAATACATAATTGAATCGCAATAAATCAATCAATAAAATTTTATTGAATAAAAGAGTATATCATATTATCATGCCAACTTAGAGTTCAAGACACTTAGGCACTAACCAACTTAGTTCCTAAACATAGAAAACAAATCCAATATGAAATATTGACAAGAACAAATAGAAATAAAAGGATTCATATTCTATCTCCCCTTTTTGTCTCTAATGAAATCTTCTTGCAATTTGGATTGAAGGTTGCTCTTTATCAGATCTTATGACGCAATCTTCGTGTTTTCTTCATCCTTTGTTTAGAACTGCTTCTTCTCTGGTATTTAATACGACTCTAAAATTATTCCCCTATGTAGCCTTCAATAATATCCTTTTATGGTAAGAACTAGGCTTTTTGGGACATACGCGGTCACTCACACGATTGTGCAGGTGATCAAGTATCTCAAGAACACTAACTTTACATGGTTGCAAGAGCTTAAACGGGTAATATACATGGTTGTATATGTCAACATACATGGACGTGTATCTTTACCCAGGCATAAACAGTTTCTTCGAAGCCTCATATGTTTATAGTGACTTACGTGGTCGCTACACACGGTTGTGTATCATAAAAGTTGCTTAAAATTTTCGTTTTATGCCATAATTTTACCCAAATTCTTCTCTATTTGGTCTATGAAGGCAATTATCACTTACAAACACACTTGAAGCAAAATAAGTACAAAAAATATTTTATAACTATTAAATAACAAGCAAAACACACTAAAATGGATATATAAATATAGTCAATTATGCATTTATCAACAGGAATTAGTGTCGTATAGGAGAATTTGATGAGATATTGTTTAGCTATATTAATTAGATCTATCTCTTTTATTTTGTTGCTTAAATTGGAAAAAGTAGACAGATTACTACAGTGGATAAGGAGTGATCACGCTTAATGTTAGATTCACCCCAAGAATTTGAATTCAATTAAGAAACTTATTTCTTGTCTTATTATGTAGGGATTTGGATTTGTTTAGATAGAGATCTTGGCAGAATAAGAGGAAGCGCGTTTTTCGGAGTAGGAAGAGAGGAGAAAAACACGTTCTTGACTTCTCCATATCACCCCCATTTTGTTTTATTTGTGTTTTCTCTTCATCTCTCATCTTTTCTTCTATTTTTAATGTTGGAACTAAATCTATACGTAATTAATTCTAAATATTTTGATTCAAGGAGATTCAAAACTCTAGTTGTAACCTTGTGAGTTTTTCTTCTAAACCTACATTTTTATTTTAATTCAAGTATTTGTGTTCATATATTACATAAATAATTAATATTGATTGATCCAAAGAATTAATTCAACTGGTAGAGGTTGAGCCTTAGAGCAACTGATAAAGTTGATCTTTTGTGACCATAAGGTCACAGATTCAAGTCATGAAAACAATCTCTTTGTAAAAATACAAAGGGAAAGTTACATACATCCTCCCCAGACTCCTACAAAGCGGAGAGCCTTGTGCAACTCTAATTATTCTACAGCTATCTATGAATTCAACCATCCGTAATTGTCATGAAGGATTGGTAGAAGTAGCAAACAGTTTCTTTACGAAGTTGCATATTTGACTTATGAGAAACCAAAAAAAAAAACTAAATTGAATACTTATAGCTATCTTAATTATTTAATTTAGGGTTTAGTCTTTTTTACTAAGCTTATTATTCTCATTTAATTTATATGGAATGTTATCATACCCAATTAGTTAATGATAAGTTTTGGTTTAAATGCTGAGTTTGAACCAATTAATTTAGGGTTTGAGACTTATTATGGCTATCATAATAGGTTTCAGACCAATTGCTTAAATTGCAAAAATTATTCTTTTTAATTCAATTATCAAAGTTATGATTGGGTGAGGACTTTTTCTTGAATCGGAGTTAATTAAAATTGAATTTTTCAACTTTTATTTTTAGTTAATAATTATGATTCTTTGTTAATTTTAATTCATTAGTTAATTAGTCATAAACCCCTAATTTGTTTAGAGAATTGAAATTAATAAATTAATTGTTAATTCTCTTGTGATTCAACCTGGCTCCACTACTACAATAAGAATTTAGTGAATCATAATTAAATTTGAGGACTTCAATAACCCAATCAAAGAGATTGTTGAAAAAACTTTCTATGAAGTGGTAATCTCAACAATAGCTACAAACCTAAGGTAAAATGAATGGAAGTTTGTAAATCTAAGGAGCATGGAAGGTTGGGGATCAAAGCACTAAAAATAATGAATAATGTCCTCTAAACCAAAGGAACCTTTAGGCTATTTGCAGATCAAGAATCATTATAGGTTAAGTGTATTCATGTCCAAGTTTCAAGAAGTTGCAGTTGGCAGAAAGCTCCTATTGGATCTAGCTCGTCCTAGTCCTTAGTCCAAATGCTTATATTAAGGGATAAGTTATCCTGGTTTATCAAGCACAAAGTAAGAAATGGGGAGAAATTATCCTAATTTATCGAGCACAAAGTTATAAATGGGAAGAACACATAGTTTTGGTATGGCTTATGGCACCCTAGTGGTGCTCTTAATCTCCTCCTCAATGCTTCTAATCTAATGCTCAGAATCCCCAAATCTTCCAAGGTTAAAACAATCATCCTCAATAACCCTTGGCATTAGCCACAAATGCATCTAAACTCTTTTGTTACCATTTCTAATTACATGTCCAACTTCCTACCTAATTCTATTAAGATGGACAAGTTCACACGGGTGAGGCACAATTCAGGTTTATTCACTAATAGATTACGTGCAGGAATATTTGAGGATGATCCTCTTAAGGTGGCTTGGTCTAAACTAGTCTGATCCTCAAAATTGCATTTTATATTTGGTTAGTAATTAAGGAAAAACTCAAGACAGTTTATGCTTCTAGTCCAATAACCAAACATGCTCCCTTCTGCAATATATGTCTAGAGAACCTTGATCGCCTCTTATTTAAATGTGTCTATGTCAAGGCCACTTACGAGAAATTATTCTATAACTGTTCTTTACATTGTAATGTTGGTTCCTAAGGACAACTAGTTACTTGGGCTAGCTCCATCAAATGTAGAAACAAGTTGGAGGAACAACTTTTTTGAATCTCCTTCAACTGCTTGATGTACTCCAAGTGGAGAGAATGGAACCATAAGATCTTCTCCAGCTCTACCAACAATGGTAGTTCTTTCATATGAGATATCCTTAAGTTGGATCAAGAAATTTGTTTATATTAGAATTTCTTCAGGCTCAAAAGTCAGCTCCGTATCTCATTGGCTCACGTAACTTTGTTTTCTCAACGCAGTTATGTTGTCCACCTTTACTTGTATGCTTTCCCCTAGGCTTCCAGCTACCTTTTGATGTATTTTTGAGCTCGTGTTGATTTGGTACATGTACCTAGTGTTAGTAGCTTTCACTAGCTGGCTTGTAATAACGGTTTTGATTTAATCTCTTTGTTCAAATTTATATTTTTTTAAAAAACTGCAGAATGCATTCAAAATTATTTTTTTCAAGAGTAAAACATTAACTTGGTACATGAGCCTGCCGCCCAACAGTAAGGCAACCTAGACTTTCTTTTATTGTACAACAAAAAGATAGAATGCAATGAACTTTAGAAACTTTGTAAGATGTGCATGGCCTGTTCCCAGGATGATTTCGAATTCTACGTGGCATATCTCACCAAATTGTCCATGCGAATCCTGAGGACGGGACAGATTTCTAACCCGAGGAGTTGTTAGTACCTATATGATTTCAATGCTTTCTCACATTAACGGAGTAAAATATGAAAACATTTAAGATCATTTTCGTCCAGAGGACATCGAATAGTAGAGAAGAAAGTAGAAGTTACATACAATGCACAAATATACAACGGTATCAAATATATGCTTGATTTGTTAACATATTAAAGTCAGATTGTACAAGGCTTTGGTTTACTCCGCCAGGCTAGAAGTTTAATGCAAAAGAGAACAGGAGTCTAAAGAAGAATGCTCTAAGATTAGTAAACTTGAAACCCATCATAACCGGAATTTTCTTCAGGCCTACTTGTGCAATACACTCTTCTTTGAAGGTTTTAGTTTCTTCGGATTATGGTTCTGCCAAGGTCACATAAGAATATTTTAGTACACACGCGATAAGACAAATTAGAGAATGCAGGGACACGTACCTTTTGTCTGTCTAATGCCTCAAAATCTGTTCTTTCCTTCCAGTTGCTCTTACGTAGTTTGATTGGACGATTTCCAACATATTTTCCTGACATCAAGGTTATTAAAAATATAAGCACTTCACTTTATATATATCAACTGCATTCATAGATTTCCAGAACCTTGTATCCAGTACTGACAACAAAAACCATCCAGAATCATTGACAGAAAATAACTGTTGTAAGGTGTTAGGAGTTTGACATCAATCATAACTGAAAGTTAAAATTTTCAATACAACAGCACACGCCCACATGCTCCTACTCAGCTTTCTGCCTTTGCTCCACGGCCTCTCTCCTCAGCCACAAGTTCAGAATGCACCAACAGCATATTTGTGGGTAGATTGTCCTAAGACCAAATAAAGAACAGAAAATGAACACGTAATTGTCTTACCATTCATCTCCTTAAGCGCTGCTGCAAGATCAGTAGGGTTGGACAAGCTAACAAATCCATAGCCCTTTGTTTTTCCAGTCCGCTTGTCTCTTACAACCTAATATCAATTCCAGCAAAACATTATCAAAGATATGATAAGTAGACAGATTTTCACATGGAATCTAAAAATAATGCAGACAATAAAAAGAAAAAAATGCATAACCAATCTTCTGTTGCATGGTGATGCACAATAACACATACCAGCAATGATATATGAAGCAGTCACCAGTAAAAACTTCAGGGTATACCCAAACCATACAAAAGAAAAGTTCATAATAAGCGACTTTTAAATTAAGATTATTTGTCTAGAAGATATATTCAACGTGGAGGGAAGCAACCATAAAGAAGAATATAAGAGCTAATAAACCTTACATGATCTATTAGCAGAACCAAAACAATAGCATTAAAGGGTCTAAGAGACCCTCATTATATATATTAGTGCACTATGCTCTGAAAGTTAAATTCAACAAGTTCACAAGACAATCAACTGCTTTAAAATCAACAGCAATAGCTCCACAAGACATTGCAAACTGTTCGAGATTTTTAAACGACTAGCAAAAAGTAACAGCCTTAGATTTTTATAGGTCACTGACCTGACTTCAACTTGTTCAAATCAAGTCAATCGGCTATATCAGTCAAGGAGTTCATCAATCATGAGAAAACAACCAATTCATGCTCCAGATGTCAAGTCCATCTGTTCAATGGTCAAACATGATATATCTACCTTATATTGAGCACGACAATGGCATCCAATATGCCCAGTCAACCTCCTTGCCCATAAAAACCTAAATCTTCCCTATATGCAATTGTACATAAAATTTTAATTTTGACAGCCTCAGAAATTATGTTGTAGAAGTATAAAAATAGTTTAGTTATTGCTTAGCCATTAATTTCCTTAACTGGAAAAGGAATTGAAGTATTTTCATTTCGGTTTGCGCTTGTTGGTTTAGGATTTAATTATATTCGGGGAAAAAAAAATTCTTATTAGAGTAGGATTCATGTTCCATTCGAGTATTTTATTTTTTAATTAGAGTCCTTATTTAGTAGGACAAGAATTAAGAGAACAAGCTACATATAGGATTCAATGTTCCAATTATGAAGAGAAGAAAATTTTCGAGTTACAATTTGTGGAAGTGTGATATTTCTCATCTAATAGTAATATCTAGATTCAAGGAATGATTCCTAGATGCTATGTGGTATGCCTAGTCTTTTTTATAAGCGATATAATTTCTAGGAGTTGCTAGTTGAAGCTAGTAAATCTCTATGCAACCTACTGTGTAATTTTCTTATCAACAGATATTGAAAAAGGTATGTTGAAATCATGTATACTTTGCCTCATTCTTATTGTTTTCCATTTGATATTGTCCATTTCAACTTTCAATTAGCATGGCAGTCCTCTATCGATCCTACATCAGTTTGGCATCAAAAATTTGATTTGATAAAGGCTACTGAAGCGAAAGGTGCTATAGAGCATCAAAACTTTGGTCAAAATCTAAGTCTACTATGAAATAATAAAGATCCTTTATTAAGATTCTCGTTCCATTTTTGTATTTTAAGTTAGAGTCCTCATTTTAGTAGAATTAAAATGAATTGGATGTTTCGATCACGATGGAGAGAATTTTCAATGTAAAGATTTGTGCAAGTGTTACATTTTCAAATATAAGAGTTATTCTTAGATTCCTGAAGTCATTTGTAAATACTAGGTGTGATGCCTAGTTTTTGACAAACCTGGATGTATTTTTGGGAGTTGCGAGTGTGAAGCTAGTAAATCTTAGGTGATCTATTTTAAAGTTATCTTTTCCATTGATATTAATTAAGAGACATTCAGATCGACTGTAATTTGCTTTAGTTCTTATTTTTGCAAAAGATACTGTTTCTATTGGAGACAAGATGTATATAGGTCCATACCGCAAGCAAAAAGCTTCTTATCAAAATCAAACTCAAAAATAGCACTGAAAGAAACACTTACTCTTGCCATGTTAAAGGAAGGGAACCTTGAAAAGGCTTTTGAAAGAACATCATCGTTCACCTCATTTCCCAGATCACCACAGAAAAGACGGTAGTCATCTGTAGAATGAACACAGAAATCAGTTACAATATAGAGACCTGTAAACATTTCCCAACTCATGAGATACAAATGGTCTCAACAAGTGAAAAGGGGGGGAAAAAAAAGAAACTCATACTTTCAGGCCATTCTGCTAGTGTAGGATCCTCCCAGGTCTGGCCAGCCGCTTTACGAGGAATCGCTTTCTTCTTGGTTTCAGCTTTATGCTCCATTTCACTACTTGCAAGGGCTGCCTTCACACTCTCAAGAGCTTCTGGGGTAATTGTCTGCGCATCCCTTTGAAACAATTGCTGTGCCTGTTAAGAACTCAGTCCTTAATTCTCCATTCAAACAAACAAAAATTACATTCAAACAACAATTAATTTATAACCATCACATCATCACTCCTCAAAAATCAAAACCTACACAACATGACCAATACTAACCCCTGATTTTATTACATGAAACCAAAATCCACCTATTATGTACCAATTAAACCAATTCCAAAGCATTCAACAACGCCATCATCATCATCATCAAGAAGACTCGGAACAATTGAATCCGGACATTGTCGATTACCCACAAGTTTTACAGCCTTTTTGTACACATTTTACATACACACACACACACAAGCACACATATACACATACATCAAAAAGGGTGCAAATGTATGGAAGATTACCTGTTGGTACTGAGGCAGAGTGTAGACCGGCCCAATTTGGGCTGGGTAGACCGGAGTGATGACCGGTTGGACCGGAGGAGGAGCAACGTAGGGTTTGGGGTACTGGGCCAAGTGATCAGACTGCTGGAGGTGAAACGGTGTTGGAAAATACAAAGCAGTTGTTGCGGTTGCTCCGTAAGTGAATTGCGACGCCGAAGAAGTTGAAGGCATTGAAGTTGAAGTTGGTGGGATCGACATCGCCTCTCAACCTAATCAAAACTACTGGTATGGAGAGAATTAAAGGGTTGAGCTAGGGTTAGGGTTTCAATTCAAGAGGAAGATGACGATTTAATGCTAAGTCACAAACAAATAAAGGAAGTTAATACAATCAACAAATTTTAACGTGTTTTAATTTTGTTCCTATTTTCATTGAAAATTTTGATTTTTTATTTTTTATTTTGTTAAAAATAAATTTTATTTAATTAAAATTTATAATAAAATTGATAAATAAAAATTGAAAATAAGGATCCATTTAATTAAAATTTGTAA
>JAOQMN010000006.1:8131819-8144738 GCA_027563555.1 Erythroxylum raimondii | reverse complement strand
ACATAAATAACTAAAATTTTAAATAATTAGTGATAAGGCAAATTCTCTCGAGATAAAGATTTGGGGTGTCTCTTGCTAATGTTTTTCAAAGTTGTGAATTTAATGTTTCTAAATATTTAAATCTGTTATCTCCCAACTACAGTTAGCTTTTAATGTCATCATTGTTCTCATCCCATGCCGACATCCTTGGGCTGACAGTACTGCATGTTTCTCTTACTTTGAATTCCAATTTAAGCATTATATTAATCAGAGTTACATATTCCCAAATTCACTCCCCCCGTCCCTGTTCATTTCGTTGGATCTAAATGTTGCTATTTCGATTTTTGAGCTTGAACGAATATGAATCTAACTGTTACGTAAACCTATCTGCGTTCTGAATCTCTTTTTCCTCTAGCGTCTAACTGTTATCTAAACCTGTATGCGTTATGGATCTTCTGAAGGTATCTTCGACAATGTTTGGATGGGAGCTCTCTAGATTATTTCGTATCATCTATTACATTAGCTGGTTGCTAATGTGTTTCATTGTGTTGTGCAAATAGATTGGCCTTGTGTTTTGTCATAAGACTGCTGGTGGTTAAGTAACTTGTCAATAACCAGGTGGCATTTTGACTCCCGATCGAAAATAAATGAAAACGATGCGAAATCTTGGAGTCTTTTCCTTTGTGGAACGAACCGCCTCTCGTTTGATTCCCATTGGCCCAATTCTCTCTATTTCGCTAAACGAGGAAGAAAGAAGCTTTTAAGACAACAAATTTCACCATTCATTGAGTTTTGGTGCTGTCACAATTCGTTTCCAAGCTAATAGAAACAGTTGAGTAAATTGGAATTCTGCAGAAAGATAGATGCTATTTGAAAAGAGCTTGTTTTAAGTGGGAAAATTACGGGAGAGACGAGATCTTCTGTCCAATATTATGATATCTTATTCCGTCCTATAAATCTCAGTCATTTATTTATACGAATTTCACGTAAGACTCATATAAATAAAGAACTGAGATTTATAAGACAAAATAAGACACTATAATATTAGACAAAAGATCCAAACTCAATTGTGAGACGTGTTTTCAGAGAGCAAACCGCAATTGGTTGGTAGCAGTTGCCCAGGAATTTGGCAATGGAAAATTTTTAAAATTTTTGTCTTACAATCTTTTCTTGTAATTCGAACTTGATTTAGAATTTCACTAAGGCAGTTAAAATATCACATCTATTTAAACTAAAGCTTTTCTTATTTCAGAATACTACTTATAGACGTCGTCTCTTCTTTCTTAAATCTTTTTCGAAAATTTGAACAAAGGATAATGTGGGCCTACATAACTGACCTAACAGACCGGGACGTTTAGAATGTGTGCAAATTCAAGTAGAAAGGCCAAAAAAATCATTATTTTTAAAATATAGTTTAAATGTAAACATGCAGATGGAGTCCTTTTATAACATGTAATGAAAAATATTATCATACTACTTAAATAACTAAGACAATGTAATTTGAGAAGCAGATAGGAAGATTGGGTGAGTAGAGTTACTTACAGAACAGAAAGTAATAATGTATGTATGTATCCCAAAATAAAATTAAATAAATAACTAAATCAACTACTATTGCTCCTCCTGAGTCCTGCCTCCTGTGCTGTGATGCGCTGTGCCTCATCTCGCAGCCCCGGACGGCACGGCACACACTTGCAGAGAGCTTCGATGATATGTTGACCAAACCCTTCTTATCTCTCGACTTTTCCTAACCCTAACTGTCCAATGCCAAAGCCGCCCGCCTCAGACGTCCGCCGAATCGACCCGCGGATCTGGCGTGCCTGTGCCGGCTCCTGCTTCCAAATCCCCACCGTCGACTCTAGGGTTTTTTATTTCCCCCAAGGCCACTTGGAGCAATCTTTTTCTCCTACGTCCACTCCCTTTCTGTCCAATCTCCTTCTCTCTAAACCCTTCATTCCTTGCCGAATCTCCGACGTCTATTTCCTCGCTGATCCTGTCACCGACGAGGTCTACACTAAGCTCCTCCTTGTTCCTCTATCTTCTCCTCCCGTCGGCCTTCTAGAAACCTCTCCTAGCCTCTCACGTGATGGTGTTGGAGACTTTGATGACGATGAGATAGTGGCGTTCGCGAAGATCCTAACTCCTTCTGATGCCAATAATGGCGGCGGTTTCTCGGTTCCGAGGTTTTGCGCTGATTCAATCTTCCCGCCATTGAACTACCAAGCAGATCCGCCTGTACAGAAGCTGCAAGTTACCGACATTCATGGAGTTACTTGGCAGTTCAGGCACATTTATCGCGGGACGCCGAGAAGGCACTTGTTGACTACTGGATGGAGCAAGTTTGTGAACAACAAAAAGTTGATCGCTGGTGATTCTGTGGTTTTTATGAGGAATTCCAGGGGGCAGATATTCATCGGAGTGCGTAGGTCTCTGAAATTCAACAATAACAACGGAGGGGATTTCTCCAGGTGGCAGGAGCAGATTGGTGGAGGAGGACCGAGTGGACAGCGCGAAGTGAAAGTTCAGGAGGAGGGATTTTCGAGGAATGGACGAGGAAGGGTATCGTCGGAGGCTGTGGCCGAGGCGGCGGAGAGGGCGGCGCAGGGGTTGCCGTTTGAGGTGGTGTATTACCCGAGAGTGGGTTGTTATTCGGAATTTGTGGTGAGAGCTGAGGTGGTGGAGGCTTCGCTGAACGTTTTCTGGAGTCCGGGAATGAGAGTGAAGATGGCGATGGAGACAGAGGACTCGTCGAGAATGACGTGGTTTCAGGGCACGGTTGCTGCTGCTTCTACGCCCGATTGTGGGCCATGGCATGGCTCTCCTTGGCGCATGATTCAGGTATATACACGTGTATATGCATGTTTATGGGCCAAAAATAGTTCTCTTGAATTGAAAACCATTGTGAAGGAAAAAATTTGATATCTGTATGCTTTGTTCATTGCTGAAAACGTTTGTCGTGTAAATTTTCTGGAGTATATGAAGATGGTACTTTGGTGAAACAAGGTCGCTACATGGCAACAATGTGCTCGCTGATTATAGTGGCCTATTTTAAGAATCGCTAGGTTAGGAAGTTTTTGGGAAACAATTCAACCAATTGAAATTAAATTTACAGTACTTCTTGAACACGAAGAATTTGCATATGCATTAGTAAGTGGATATTACTTGTGTTTGCTGCAACTTTTCGTACAAGAATGTCTTCTTTATAATCTAGCAAACAGTTGTAAAACAAAGTTTAATTATTTCAAGCTAGATTTTACTTGCCTGCATTAACCAAGTGAATATGGATTTAATGATATTGATGTTCTTGATTCTTCATGTCACACATTTGCATAATTAAATAGTCTACAGAAATAAAACGAAACATTTGATTTATTTTCTTTTCTTTTATTCTTCTTTCTTTTGTTTTTTGATTGAACTTGTGAATGTTAATTTTACTAGGTTATACATTATTTTAAATGAATTTTTTCTTTATTCACTTCTTCCTCTGCGCGCGCGCGCGTGTGATATAGGTTATTTGGGATGAACCTGAAGTTCTTCAAAATGCAAAGAGAGTGAGCCCTTGGCAAGTTGAAGTTGTTTCCACCACATCACAGTTTAATGTCACTTTTCACCCCTCAAAGAAATTCAGATTTCCTGAATATTCTGGATTGCTGACATATAGAGAGCGAGAACTCTTTTTCCCGCTGTCAGATCTAACAAATTCAACAACTGGGAACATGACCCCACCCTTGTTGAACAACCACAATTTTCCTGCTGGCATGCAGGGAGCCAGGCAAGATCCTTTCTCTATATTGAGCTTTTCCAACCTTTTAAATGACAACGTTTCTCAGATGCGATCTGATGTGCCCTTTGGCAATAATATGGTGCCAAAGTTGAAAAACGTGTGTACTGAGCTGAACATTGGGAGTTCACAATCTGAGAATTTGTCACCAGATAGTCATAGTAGTGTGCATTCTTCTGGCAATCTTATTGGAAACCAGTTTTGCAACCCAGTAAAAGTTGGTAATAGCACAATTCAGCTATTCGGTAAGATCATTCACATGAATCAGCCTGTTGAAAATGGTTTCGAGAATATTGGATCCATGGAAGACAGTGGCAGTAAGGGGTACAATGAAACAGAAGACATAAACAGTGACCAAGATCTTCATACAACTTCATCTTATACAGAACTACTCAGCAGAATTGACGATGGATGTCAAAGAGCCTCAGCTGTTGAAGCTTGCTCCTTGTGAACTAATGTTTGCATCCCGTCACACAGTTAAGTATCTGTACAGGTAGCTTACTTCCAAAACTTTTACCCTTATGTGACACGACTAGTTTGTCATGGATTTTGTGACTTGTATAATCAGTTTAAGATGTATATCAAAGAAAGAATTGGTTGAATTAGTTCATTTGCAGAGTAATCTTAACTATTGAATTGGGTTTCTTCACTACTAGGATCTATAATGGTTTCAAAATGACACTTTAACTTGTTGCAGTATGTCATCACAAAGTGCGTATCATCACTATCTTCTTTATACAGCAGAAGTAAGCCTGGCTTGCCAAGATGGAAATCCTATTTGACCTGCCATGATTATGCTGAATACTTTATATTTGATATTCAAGCTCAAAGATTTATTGGATGAATGGATTTCTGAAGTGACATTCGTTTAAATTATCAGAGGCAAAGCTTTTAGGAAGTTTGCCTCAGTTGAATAACAGAAGTGAGGATGACAAACAAAAACTTTTGCCACACCCTTTACATTTGGTTGTATTAGTTACCTATTTCAAAAACTTCCATTCCACATCATGGACAAGCCATTCTACATATGTTCGTTCCTGAAAGCTAATCATGGTTTACATGTATGGAGGATGGACATGCCTTACTTCATGTTACTCTTTATAGCGTTCTTCTTTTAATGCTCTGTTAAAATCAGTCAGATTAATTGTTGCTCTTCATATTTCTTTTGAGGAAACAGTAAGTAAATGAGCTTGAGCGAATTCTGCAATAGTTGCTATATTTACATTATCAAATCTTTTTTTTTTTTTTTTTTAAATATAATTCTCTTGCTGCTCTATGCTTGCAGGTACTATTAGCAGTTGGAAGCTGACCTCTTCTTTAGATGTTAGGGTAGTGGACTAGTGACGCAAGAATTTTCAGTTGGCCGAAGTGGCAACTGAGACTGAGACAATTGTGACCTGATATATACATTTTAAGATGGGATTTTGATGTGTTTTTGGAATGTGCATAGTTTGCATGAGATTGCCACAAGTTGTCTTCCCCTAGTTCGGTTGTCAGATTTTCTCTATTCATGTAATTTTCATGTTTCAAAATCAAAGCACTACGAACTTAATTGTGGTTTCCTCTTCTTCTGAGAAGGGAATTTGGAGAATGCTGTTTCATCCAGAAAATAATGTTACACTTACTTTATATATATATAAACTGCTACGTAATCGTGCCTAGCAATGGGCAATTATATATATATATAACGTGATCAATAGATTGAAATAGTGTGTTGTTTCAAAGTGACTCAGATTTGATTTGAATTGATTGAACTTTAAATTAGGTTAAGTTTTTTAAATAAAAATTTTAAGCTTTGGATTGAATTTTAGTTTGAATTATTCGGTTTGATTTAAAGTTTAAAATTTTAAATAAATGATGTTTTTAAGAAATTAAAAACCTATATGTTTAATTTTGTCTGATTTGAGTTTGAATAGATCTAATTGAAGTTTAAATTAAGTAATCTAATTGAAGTTTAAATCAAGTTCAAGTTGGAGCAAGTTTTTGCTTTCTGGTTCGCACGTTAATGATAAATTACCAAATGTGAGGAAAGTGGCTTCCTTCCTGAGCGGGACTGAGTGTAAGTTATGGTTTTTTAACTTAATTTATGTTTAGTTTGGTGATTATTAACGGAATGAAATATAATGTAATATTATTCAATCGTATGAAAGAAGAGTTTATAATATAATAGAATGGAATATAATATGATAAAAAAAGAAGAGTTACATTATATCTCATTTTATCATAAATAATAAAAATAAATTAAACATTAAAATAAAATATAAAATTATAAATAATATTTTACTATATTATATTATAAATTATTCTATCCTTATATCAAACACAGTCTTAAAATTAAAATCAATGGGAATTTGAATGGAATAGCCAGGCTCCAAAATTGACACGAGGGGGTGAAATGTCAAGTAAAAGGTTCAAGTTCAACAACTTACCTACTGCCATTTCCTTCCATAAAACAAACGAGACTTTGCGGAGGACAAGCCTTTCGGTTGTTTCGATGAGCCATCAAATTTGAAGAGAGAGAGAGAGAGAGAGAGAGAGAGAGGAGGCGAGCAATAGCATTAGAGTTAGCAATCCCACACACACAGACGCACGCTTGTTAGAAAACAAAACCAGCTTTTGGATTCTATCATCTGTCCATGGCTGTTTCTCTCTGTAACCACTCTTTGCTAGCTCCTTCTCCTCATCCTTTGTGTATCTCTTTAAAACCCTCCAAAACCCTAAATATCATTAACACCCCGTCCTCTATAACTCTTGGTTCTTTCCATTTTAAGCCTTCTCTCTCCAAACCCACCTTTGGATTTTCTTCTCCCGTCATCAGCACCAACAAGTTCAGCAATTCGCTTTCTTTTAAGGCATATGTTTCACCCTCTCCCTCCGTATGTATCCATCTTCTTCTTTAATTTTTAATTTCTTGACTTCTTTTGGTTAACGCGTTTTTAATTTCTTGACTTCTTCTCTATTTCCGTTGCTTTATATTAATGTTTTATCGTTGGATGTGTGTAAGCTAATAGTTGTGATTCATTGGAGTTGTGCTGCCAATTTTCAAAATTGACCGTTTTAGTTGGTAACTTTCCTGATCTCTTTGGAGCCATTGCATGTTATAGCTGTGACAGATCTAATAAACAAAGTCTACGAAGGGCTATACGTTTTGTCAATTCTTGATACATGAGCTTAACTATGGGTTAGGTCATGTCATTGTTTGGACATTATCGCCTCTGGGCTGCTGTAATTTTGGAGTAGTTTATGGACACTTGGAGCATGCAAACGCAAAACAAGTGAAACAAAGTCATGTTTAGATCTCTAAAATTTCCCAACCCAATGTTTATCTTGTTACTCAAATGTGTTAATTTAGGCTTCAACTGACGCATTTTTTTGTAGTTTTATCAGTTAAGGAGTTTGCAGTTTTTCTTTCTGTTAATAAGAAAGGAGCATATATCAGGTTTTTTAAATTGGTTTGTTGGATTCCATGTCCTTTGTATGTTGAGGTACACTTTTCTGGATCTCCCATCCATCATTTCTAATGGTTCCGCACGTTTTATTTCCATCTGCCTTAGTAGAACAGCATGTTTTGGTTATAATGTGACTATGTGCTCTGTTGACTATTGTACATAGTTTGGCATGGACAGACTGAATTATGATTGAATCTGTATAACGTTTGTTCAATTATTTTCATGCACATTTCATCAATTAAGAAGGTTTGGCATCATTGGTTTTTTAGTTTCTCTAGAAGACCATGTGACATTAACTTTGAGCTAAGTGCTGAAATCTGCAATTGAATGATGGACTGCCTTTCTTTTTGTGCTAATCCACCTTATGCTTGATACTTTTTGTGAAGAAAAGGTGACTTCATTCCATCTGTTTTTACTTTGTAGATTTTACATTTTTGTCAGTAGAAGTTTCACTCTTCCTAACTTTTAGTTTTACCTTTAACTTGTCTCCTCATCAATTCAGACAAATGACAGAGATGAGAATCAGCTTAATGAAGTGAATGAATTTGAAGACGAAACAGATCAGAAAAATGCATCTAGCTTGACAAGCCTCTTGAGAATTTACAAAGAGGCTATCCTTATTGGGGACAAGAAGACTATAGCAGACGTGGAGGCTAAGATAAGTGGTATAGAAAATGAAAATAATATATTAGTGCAGAAAGTTTCAACCCTATCAGCAGAGATAACTTCAGGAAAAGAAAAATACATACGCCTGCAGGCAGATTTTGATAATTTTAGGAAAAGGTCAGAGAAGGAGAGAATTAACATCAGGAGTGATGCTCAGGGTGAAGTAATTGAGAGCCTTTTGCCCATGGTTGACAACTTTGAAAGAGCTAAGGATCAAATAAAACCTGAAACAGAGATGGAAAAGACGATTGACACTAGTTACCAGGGTATCTACAAGCAATTTGTAGAAATCATGAGAAGCTTGCGTGTGGCTGTTGTAGCAACAGTGGGAAAGCCTTTTGATCCCTTGGTGAGTGACTACTCTGGAACTTATTCAGATGGTGTGCTTAGTCCTATATTCACGGTTCTTGTTTCTGCATGCTGATTATCTGCTCCCAGTAAGGGCATGTACACATAGGATTTAACAGGAAGGACATACATACACGGAGTCACAAAAACATGCTTGCACAACACATTTTTTTTCTTTTATTGTTAGAAATGCAGTAATTCCAAATCTAAGTAAACATTGAATGAAGAATTCCAGCAATTTGTATATGGAGGACTTTGATGGACATGTGATGTTAATAGCTTGCTGCGGGTGGTCTTTTGCATGGTTGGATAGGGCCAGCTTAGAAACTGCAATTAACTTCTCAGTCTGTATTATTTGGAGTTAAAGAATAAGTTTTAGGGATTTTATCATAAAGGTTTTAAGTCGAATATACAAATTCAAGTTTATGCGGGCACATACATATAGAAATATAGCCTTTCTGTATTCTTATATTATATATATCTAAAGTATTTAATTGGCATAATATCCTGCTGTAGCTGCATGAAGCTATAGCACGAGAAGAGTCTCAGGAGTACAGGGAAGGGATTATAACTCAAGAATTTCGGAGAGGCTTTCTCCTTGGAGATCGACTTTTGAGACCAGCAATGGTTAAAGTTTCTGCAGGGCCAGGAAGCAAGAAAGCCTCTGTGGGTACTGAGCAACCTGCTGCAGCTGCTGGATTAGATGAAAGATAATATTTGATCCAGAAGTTGGCACTATCCGATCGTATTTTTCAGCCTGTGAAGGTTCTGTTGCCAGTGAGGGTTAAAAGTTGCTAGCAGTTGGTTTATGGACATCACGTACGGTTTCCGTGTCTTGCCAAACCAATTCTGGGGGGACAACCTAGAGTTTTTCATAGATATACATGTATTGGAATTGTTTTTAGAGTAAATTATTGATCTTTCTAGTATTGATTTTGGGTTTTGGTCGTCCAAGCTTCCCTTTCTTTGGATCGTTCAAACTCTTAGAGTTCCCTTTCATTCTCTCTAGTCAAATCAATAAATGGTCTCCAACATAAATTCGGTTGATGTGATGTGTTTGTTTATTTCAGGATGATTTTGTGGAAGAATAGAAAGTACGGTTGTCTTACACTTTCTATTGAAACAGAATACCCACAATCGTTTGTTTTGTTTCTGTTGTATCTGAATGATTCACCAAGCGTATATATAAAATGTTTACAGAGATAAGTAAAATAACCATTCCTTTCATAAATCTTTACATAGTATCAGAGCTGCGTCTGTTACCAACATCAATGGATCCTAACTCCTAACTCTGGCTCATAGTTACTAGCCAAAATGCTTCGCAATCTTCCACCCTTCTCTTGATTTTCTCATCTTAGCAAAAACTCTTATCTTCCTATTAAGAGCTCTTGAACTTGGAAGTTTTATCAACAGTGTACCTTCTTCTTAGTTCATCACTGTGGACATGGATCAAGCCAAAACCTAGATTACAAAGCATGGCGTAGAATAGATCAGTTGTTGCTACGTTGGTTGCTCTCAACCATTGGAGAAGAAGTGATCGGGCAAGTAAATCAGTCTAATTCATAATACCAAGTATGGCAAATCCTGGAGAGTCTTTATGTTCAAACTTTCATGGTTAGAGTCCTGTAACTAAAACATCAACTCTCAACAATTAAAAAAGGATCACACATCATATCTGAATACATACAGAAAGTCAAATCCATAGGAGATTCACTCCAAGTTGTTGGATATGTCATCACAGAATATGAACTAATAGTAAGTTCTGTCAATGGTCTTGTTCATGAATATGATCCTGTTGTGGTTTATTTAACACACTCCATGAAAAACTTCATCTCTGCAAGAAGTACAATACTCTCTCATGATGCATGAAACAAGGATAGAACAGTAGAATACAATTTACAAGAAGTGCAATACTCTCTCAAAATGCATGAAACAAGGATAGAACAGTTGAATACAGTTGCTCAGGCAAATATTTCATGCCAACCTTGCAACTTACAATAGCAATAACTAAAACCGAAACAATCAAGGTGGAAGAAGTGGATTTAGAGGCAGAGGAGGTCGTGGAAAAGGAGGCAGATGGAATGAAAATAGAGTTTTTTGTCAGTTATGCCACAAACCTAGATATGAGGCTTTAAAATGTCACAAACAATTTAATATATCATGGCTAGGCAACACTACACAGTTATGGAAACAGAACAACTTCACTCATCAATCTACACAAAAGCAATACACAAAGTAACCCTCAATCTTACTTGGTCTTTAATTAACAAGGTTATCCCTCTTCTGAACCAGTCAGTGACAATACGTGGTTTGTAGATAGTGGGATTACAAATCATGTAACAACAGTCCTCAACAATCTCTCAATAAGCTCCGAGAATGGTGGCAAGGACCAACTTACTGTTGGTAATGGTAATTCTCTTCCTATAGCTAATGTTGGTTGTTCTCATATCCATTTCCAAGACAACATACACACACCTATTGTATTGAAACAAATCCTACATGTTCTAAATATAACCAAATACCTACTAAGTATATCTAAACTTACCAAAGATAACAAGATTACTGTTGAGTTTACTAATGTTAATTGTCTGTTTAAGGACAAGGTATCAAAGAATGTTCTGCTTAGGGGAGTGCTTCGGGATGACCTATATAGTCTTGAAGCTACCACACCACAAAACAAAACCAGGCTAGTCATACAACCACATCCTACTCATAAGTCTAGCGATTTTTGTTTTTTAAAATACACAGATATTTCTTCTTCAAAAGATAGCCACTGTGAGGCAAACTTAGCACAAAAGAATGTCAATGTTTGGCATGTCAAACTAGGACATCCATCCAACAGTATATTGAAACAAATTCTAAGTTCAATGAAGTTCAATATTAATCTAAATAATTTGTCCTTTTGTGATGTATGTAAGCAAGGAAAACTGCATAAACTACCCTTTCAAACACGACATAACAACTCAAAATCCATTAGACATCATATATTCAAACATTTGGGGACCCTCTCTGTATCTCTCAACCGAAGGACATAAATGTTAGAGTAGTGCTCTAAAGGCAATCACTTTTAACACTTTTGTACAAACTTTATTTTGATTAATAAAGTGAAAAGCAATTTTCATTAATTTGATATTCATATTATGAATTGATGTCTATCTTAAATCGAGTTGATGAAGTCCATGATACAAAACATAGCATAAAGGAAATCATGATGAGATCATGATAATGATATTCCTATCATGTGCAATTATATTAGCATCTAAATTATCCCTAGTCATAGAATTAATGAGACATGACATTGTTAATATGAATAAACTAGCACATATTATACTCCTTGATTTGATCAAGCAGTGGATCTCATAAAGTGTAAGCATGAGATATTTAAAGTTAACATGTGGATGTTTACTAAGAGTAGTAAGTACATCGGATGACTCGCTATGAGATTATCATATGGATGATCTATCAAATGTCGGTGATTATTCTCATCATAGAAATAGTGCAAATATCCTTAGA
This sequence comes from Erythroxylum raimondii, assembly GCA_027563555.1. Classification (NCBI taxonomy): domain Eukaryota; kingdom Viridiplantae; phylum Streptophyta; class Magnoliopsida; order Malpighiales; family Erythroxylaceae; genus Erythroxylum; species Erythroxylum raimondii. Next base: position 8,133,005 of record JAOQMN010000006.1, on the reverse strand, counting down.
CTTGAGGTACTCAAAGATATCTTGGATACTGATCATGTGCTTTGATATCATTCCTTGGTGCCTCAAGATGAGGTTGCTCATAGGGTAGTGATTGGGTACAACTAATGTATTTGAAGGTAACTGGGTAACCAATAAAGGATTAACCACTTTTGATAGAAAGAGATGATACCCACAACCTCTTATTAGGGTCATTACTCAAGAATCTCTGGCCAAAGTAGACGTGTCATGAAGAGAGTCTTCAATGACATAAAGAGTAATGAGATCCCCTGGACGAGAACTAATATCGCTTGGACTAAATGTGACGTAGTTAGTCTAGTGGGAGTTGACACGTGACCCATACTCCGAACTAAGTGGAATATAGAATGGTGAAAGGACGAATTGCACAACAATTGCCTATGGAAAGGTTCGTAAGTTAGATAATTGACTATCAAAGAGTTCGTATGTCAATCCACTTATTTTCCAGTAAATTGGCGTAATGAAACCATTCATGATTTGCTCAAATTAAAAGATAGTTCAAGTGGCCAAAAATCGAAAACCTAACGAGTCACACGCTTAGGAGATTGAGGAAATGTTTTGGGATAATATCACAATATGATCGTGGTAAGAAATGTTGGAAAGGAATGGACGAAGCAAATGTTACATGGATGTCCAAGGTGGAGTCACGATCGTGACCAACTAAGTCACGATCATGACCTACTAATTCCAGCAACATATGTAAATGATTTCTCGTCACTTAAATATAGAGGGAGTCCAGAAACGTTCTAGACATTTAGAGGGAGTTAGAGGGAGAATTTCGTTGCATGTCAAGTAAGGGTTGCTTGATGTTTATTGCATGTGATATAATTCTCTTCTATCCTCTCTATTGAGCATCCTACTTGTGTTTTCATGTTGTTTGGTGATCAAACCTTTCCTACACAATATATTTCTTCATCTCCGCATGTTCTTCACTGGCTGTTGAAGGCGTTTGGTGTTTGTTCCAACAAGGAGAAGATTCAAGAAATGAGAGCATTTGCAAGGCACATATGTTGTAATTTCATGCTCTTACATTTTGTTTATATATGTTCATGGATTCTAGGTTGATGGGGATATCCTGGGAGTTGGAATTTTGATTCTGACACTTTCGTTGCCTTGCCATACACGTGATGCTTAATCCCGGGCCACTTTAATAGTGGTATTAGAGCCACTT
>JAOQMN010000006.1:7737846-7752554 GCA_027563555.1 Erythroxylum raimondii | reverse complement strand
TTTTAATAAATAACTAATATTATCCACTAATCAAATCAAAATCAGTTATCAATTAACTGTTAATAAAATTAACTAACAATTAATGCAATCCTTTGGAAAACAGTGCGTTAATTTTCACGGAAGGAGTTTGATTGCGAAGAAAAAAGCAGTGTTATATGGGCTGGGCCTTAGCAAGCGAAAATAAAAATAGAGAAAAACCTAAAACTATTAATTAAGAAAAGAAGTACGAAGTACGAACCCAAACCTCGATGCCGACCGACAGTACCGGAAACTGAAAGTCAGCCTGTTGGGTTTGTGTTCGGACTCGAAAGGATCGAGACCGACACAAACACAGCGATGAACGACAGTAGTTCACAGTGGCAACAATAATGCATCAATGACGCTATACAATGGTCCTACCGACGTGGAAGCCGCTTTTGCCTCTCGCCATTTTCGTACTTTTCGTCGTGTTCGAGGAATGGGTTTCTTTTCCTTCTTGCAGCATAGTACCCAGCAGCTTGGGTGCACCCGACCACTACGATGCAGGAAGTGCCCATGAATCACAGGACTTGAAAGTGATGATGGTCGCTGATTTGCTGCTTTTGGGGCCGGAAACCGGATTTTTTAATTTCTATTTTAGAGACTATTACATGTCCAAGTTCTTCAAGGTAAGTTTAGTTGTTTCATTAGTGCGTTCAATTTTTGGTTGGATGGTAGCTACGTGCCTGTATTGTTAAACTCGATAAGTTTGGGTTTTTTTAAAACATGATTGAAGAAAGCTTAAATTTAGGAGGAGATGGAGTCGGATAACTTTCACAAATGATGACCCATTACGCAGTACTGGTAGTTTGTAAGACCCTATAAGATTTGAGTTGCATGGTGATATATAAATGAGAAGCCGTACTGAAGCTCTCTACTCAATTCTTTTGTGTATGTGTGTCTGCGTTTTTTTCTCTCTTTTGGGAGCGGGGTAGGGGGCTGAGGTCAGGTGTAGGTTTATTTCCTTCAGAACCTACTGTTCTGAATGATGTCCCTTGTTATTCTCCTTTCACTGACCATCTGTAAGCTGGTGCTGAATGAGGCAGAAATCATTTTACACTTTGAAGCCTGATATGCTGCTAGTTCTGGGAGACTTTTCAGCCAAAGGATCAAAGTTGTCCAAAACCAAATGGGTTTCCGTGCTTCATCAGTTCCATAGAATGTTGGGTCCATTTCTCGAGCTTCCTTTGCATGTTGTTCTTGGTGACAGGGATGTTGGACAATGCAATGAACTTGATGTGAAATCTGTTCATTGGCTGGCTAGGAATTTTCCAGGATTGGATTCGGCTGGGTGTGGTGCCTTTGAGATTAGTAATGTTAGCTTTGTCTCGCTCAATTCTGTTGCTTTGCTTTGTGGCATCAATAAGTTGCGTTTTAGTGTTGAAAGGGTGATAGAGACAGAAAGCACAGATCTAAGAATGGATGTCGAACGTGCTTTGGAATCAATTGATGACTTTGGTGAACTTAAAGATGGTTTTGGAAAATTTGAGGATATGTCTGAAAATTTTCAATTGAGAGGTGGTGAGCTTTCATCTGGTTCTGGTCCTGTTCTCCTACTTCACCTACCCTTGCACCACTTCACCAACAGTACTTGTCAAGAAATCATTTCTAAGAAAGCTCCTAAGAACCTCTTTGAACGTGGTTCTCAAGCACAAGATAAAAGGTGTAGTTTGCTTCTTACAGTTGTACCTTAATCCTTATTGATTTTTATGGATAATATGCATATTATTAATTTCACTACATTGTTTATGGCTTCTGGTGACCATATAATCATGGTTGGTAGTTTTGTCTCCTTGTCGATGGGGAGCTTAAAGCGTCCTACTAGGTGACTTGCTTTAATATTGGGTCCTAAAAGAGTTCTAAAATGTTGTCATGAATCTACAGTGCATTTCAGTTTTTCTTTTAAGCATAAGAATGCTTGATCCTGAGGAAAATATGTTGGATTGAAAGTGGTACTTTCTTGAAAGAATTTGAACAAAAGATTGTCTATGTTTCTGCTTATTGACTTTATTCTTCCTGGGAAATGTTGTTGGTTCATTGGTCTCTTCTTTCCTCTTGAATCTGCTGTTACTGATATTGCTAGAATCTGCTTCCTAAAGTTCCTTTCCAATTCACTACAGGGAGTTTACATATACTGGGCCTTATGAGTTATCTCATACTATCCCACCAAATGCTACTGAATACATCTTTCAAGCTCTTAAGCCAAGGTAATTTTTGTGTCACTAGAAACCTCAAATAACATTTCTGTATGATTTTTTCCTTGGCCATTTAATCTCTATGTTATGTCAATTAATCTTACCTATAAAGGAATGCCTGATTTAGATTCAATTTTCACTCATTTTTGTCTGTTAAACTTACTTATTTACAAAAGGAGCACCTGACTTGGATTCTTTATTCACTTGCTTATGTCATTTAATCGATCTTATTTATGAAAGGAGCACCTGATCCACATTGTGATTGACTTCTAAGCCTTTAGTTTAAATATATTAATTGCTATGATATTCTTACTTTATGTGTAAGTTGATCAGTATTGAACTATCCTTGATTTGTAGGATTGTATTTAGTGCACACACGCATAAATTTTGTGATCATACTCACTCTGATGGCACACGTGAGGTAACTGTTCCAACAATGACCTGGAAAGTAAGGGATGACCCTGGTTTTGTTGTTGCCACGTTCAGAGGTGATAGCAATTCGTCGAGTATTAGCTACTGCTCTCTTGCCAGGGAATCTCATGTATTAATAGCATACAGTTCTCTTCTGGCTATCTTGCTGACTTTGTGGATTGTAGTAAATACTAATTTGAAATGTTTAAGACAATGAGAGGTGAATCCCGCTAATGTATCATTTGTTTGTGCATTATTCAATTACATCCAGAAAGCAGCAGTTTTCATTTTTCTTCAAGAAATAAAGTGTAGTACTCTATATAATGTGTCAAAACGAGCCAGACTGATCTCTTAATGTCTAAGGAGGACTTAAAAGAGTATACATCCATTCCAAGACGTTTATATGTCGAGATGTAACAAATCTTTGAACCTTGATATGACTCGGCATACCTGTACGCACATATATTGAATTGGACATTGAGTTTTTGACTTTGGAATCAACCTAATATCAGGAGTGACATGAGTATTCCGAATAACCAAGTACTATAGAAAAAGAAATTTATTAGCCATTGATGGAACAAGGTATCTATCAGAAGGGGATGTCGTTCAAAGCCTCATACATTCGTTCAACCTTTTTATCAGAGAATGATAGTGATTGGGTACTCTTCATCGCCGACGAGCAGGAGTTGTGTTCCTGCTTCAACCATCATTGTACCACTTTCATCAGCACTGCTAAGATGTTCGCAAGGGTTCATCTCATATTCAATTACGGCTTCCTCCTTGGCCTTCAGGTGCAGAGTCTGAAACCCTACTAACTTTTTAAGTGGCCTTCCAGCCCCCAATTTTGCTGGCCTTACAAAAAGCAAAACTGGATGCTTACCAGCCACCTCTCCATCATTTGCAACATTGACAGTGACCGTGAACTTGTTCCTTTCACAGATGTCTTTACCCAACTCTGAAACTGACATGTAGTCTATGGAATTTGAGTTCTTTACAGTTTCAGTTTGTGATGATCTTAAGTAAAGCTTCTTGTTTGTAACAGATAAGAGCTTATATGAGTAGTTGGAGTAACTTAGACCGTAACCGAATTCAAAAACTTTTTTCCCTTCATAGAATCTGTACGTTCGACCAGGATAGCCTGACATTGGTTCAGGCCGCATCCTCATGTCTGACATTGGTACTTTGGTGAAGTCTTGTTGGGTACCATGTCACTGGTAATCTCCCTCCTGCATTGCAGCAAATACAGTAAGTGCGCAAGAATATAATTAAGAGTATAAATTCCTCTTCTTTGCTAAGGATGGACCTAAGGAAGTACAGAAGCATTGTGATTCAGTTCACCTGGGTTGTGATCACCAAATATAATTTCTGCAAGTGCAAGTCCTCCAGCTTCACCTGGATATCCAGCCCACAAAATGCTTCCTATTTTAGGATCATCTTTAGCAAAAGATACGTCAACTGGGCCTCCACAGAGAAGCACCAGAACCACAGGTTTCTTTGCAGTTCTTGCAACGCTTTTTACAAGCTTTTGCTGTTCCCCTGGTAGGGTCAAGTTCACACGGTCAAAGTCTTCCCTCTCTTGAGTTAGGTCCAGTCCCATAACCAACACCACCTGGTCTGCTCCTTTGGCTATTATCACTGCTTCATCGATCAAAGCCGAAGAACACGCAACTGTGAAGCAACCTGGATGATATTTTATGTTCTTCACATAGTTCTTCAATCCTAGCAGTGGAGTAATTGTTTTGCAGGGTGGACCTGCATAGTTTCCGACAAGGGTCTTGGGAAGATCAGCGTTGGGACCTATAACAGCGAGGGACAAGAGTTTTGATTTTGTAAGAGGGAGAAGCCTGTCAGAGTTCTTTAGCAGTACAATGCCATCAAGAGCTGCTTCGAGGGCTAAAGCTTGATGTTCTTTGGAACAGACTTCGTTCGCAGCAATGCTTCCATAAAGCAGTTTCGCTGGATCGCCGTTGAATAGGCCTAACCTCATCCTGACAGAGAAGAGGTTGTGAAGGGCTCTGTCTAATTCAGATTCAGGCAGCTTCTTCTTTTCTACTGCTGATTTGGTGTGGTTCTTTAAGTAATCGCCGCAGTTCACATCCATTCCTGTAATATATTAAATCCAAACAATTACATATCACCCAAGAAATATAGTTTGCTACTTGTTATGTGCCATATGCACACAGGAAACACATCACCTGCTTTAAGCACGTCGGCCACTGCATCCTCAGGTGTTTTTGCATATCCTTGCTTGTCATGAATAATGGAAACAGCATCGCAGTCTGATGTAATGTACCTGATAAATTAACAAGGAAACACATGATGTCTTACCTCTACCTGTAGCTTTTTTTTTTCCTTTCTAAATTTATAATCATTTGAGAAAACGTACCCATTGAATCCCCATTGCCCTCTGGCCGTCTTAGACAAGAGATTGTAGTCTGCACAGTTTGGGACTCCATTAACGCGATTATAGGCACACATTATTCCGCTGGCGCTTCCTTTTTGTATACATTTCTGAAACGGAGGCTGGTATGTGTCTGCCAAGTCCTGCGCTGTCACCTGATGAACAACAGAAGAAAAATGGAGTTGGCATATAATAGACAAAACGAAATACTCTTATATGTAAACAGAGAACTAAATTTATTCGTGAAAGCAAAATTAACTTGCTCTGTTATTCTTCTTTCCCTTACTGGTATGTTAACGAAGGTACAATCAAATATGTCGATTAAGGAAAAATTGAAGAGAAGCTGAGTGTTTAAAGGATAAAACTAAAGTTGAACAATGTTGACACTTATAGTTGAGAAGTACGTGTCGTTTAATTGATGTAGTAATACTCAATTCCTACGTGTCCTTTTTAAGATAAATTCAAGGTCGAGGAGAGGAATGGAAATAGACAGATAAGAAAGACATCAGTATGGTCTTTTGTGAAGACAAAAAAAATAAAATAAAAAATCAAACATATCTGAGCACTTGGACTAATAAAAAGACTACCTTAGCTGTAACATTACAACTCTGAGAAGCTGAAAGCAAAGAGACAAGCAATAGGTAACCCACTTACTTTAGCATCGAAAGTAAAGCGACTAATTCCATTCCAATTATCCAAATCGTAAGCGGTGAAATGCTTGCAACAAGCAGAAGCTTGTAGATGGTCGCCAAGCTTCCCTCCTTCAAAAGAATCACCTTGGATTCCTCGTACATATGACACAGCATACTCCCCTGTCACTGATGGATCTTCTCCAGGCGTCTCTTGTCCTCTTCCCCATCTGGGGTCTCTAAATATGTTAATGTTCGGTGCCCAGAACGTCATACCAGTAGCTTGTCCTGCATTATACAGGCCTCTGGCTTCTTTTCCAATCGCCTTCACCATCGCATTCACAGACAACAATTACATATATCAACACTTTGTATACACTCAATACATAAAACATTTAAACATATATTAATCCTTGTTATTACTTACTTGAGCAATGCGGTACCAAAGAATAGGATCAAAAGAAGCAGCAGTGAGAATGACTTGAGGGAAGCTTGTAGCAGACCGTATGGTTTCATTGAAGCTGATGCCATAGCTCACGTTTTGTACGAATGCGATACCATGCAAAGCTTCAGACCACCATTGGTAGCCAGGAATGTCAAGTCTGGGAATGGCAGTGGCTGAGTTAACGAGTTGGGAGACCTTCTCGTCCAAGGTGAGCCTAGATACGAGGTCTTGGACCCTTAGGCTTATAGGTAATGATGTCTGGCAAAAAGGGTAGGAACTTGTTGATGAGTTAGAGGAGTCACAAGCATATGGTGGACGAGTTGACTCAATCAAAAGAAGCAGAGACGTAAAGTGAAGAAGAGCTATGGAACAGAGGCTTGCAACTCTCATCTTTTTTGGCCTTTGTTGGGAAGAAACTAGCGGAGAGCTCACCAACGACAAGAAGAGTTTTGTTTTTAAAGGAGCATCTATAGCTACGAATGGTTGATGAAAAATATGATTAAGTCATTAGTTTAATAGTCCACTTGATCTGGTCTCTACTGGACCTCAGATGTCACAGTTAGAAAAACAACGTCTATAGAGTCAGAGGATTGCTTTGTAGTGAACATTGGACGTATGCTTTTGGCATATGATGTTTTAGTTAGTTTTTTACATAAAAGGCTTGGAAGCAAGCTGAGTGGGACATTTCTTGCCAGTGAAATAGGAGTTAGCTATGCCCATTCAATTGATAAATCTCTTGTCATTTTGCTTCTCTAGAAAACATAACTCCAAATTAGTGGCTGCCATGTCCATCCAGTGCATGTGGTGTCTGATATCTAAATCATTTTTGAATTGTTGATTGGATGCATTATTAAGGTACTCCCTTTTCTTGTAAAACCATATTCTGCAATTCATATTTTATGCCTTCGACTTGTGTCGGTAGAATCTGTCTAGAAACGGAAATGACCAATGTCTTACGACTTGGAGCATGAGACGGAGGTTTAGTACATAGGAGCTCATAATTTGGGAGGGCATGTCATTGAGTTTCATAAATCAACAAGCAGCCATTTATGTTGTTATTATATCAAGCTTACATGCATCAATTTGCATCAACTGCCAAATGTTCCCCAGTCATCAGACATCTGGTTCTATTTTCATGAAACACCATACATAAATAGAGTAGCCACCTGAGGATAATTGGCAAAGGGATGTGGCAGGACGACGTTAAAAAGGATATTGCCAAGTCATATCAGGATGGAAACTGGATAATTGTCACCTCCCACCATCAAGAAATGCGTACCTTCTTCCAACACCATCAAACCATCTTCATTAACTCTACTAAAGTGCTCACAAGGACTCAGTTTGAATTCAATTTCAGCCTTTTCCCCTGCACTTAGTATCACGCTTTGGAATCCAATCAATTGTTTCCTTGGCCTACCATTCCCATGCCTCTCCTGCCTCATGAATAGCAAGATTGGATGCTTTCCAGCCATCTCCCCATGGTTCTCTACTCCAACTCTTGCTGAGAACTGGCTTTGTTCACAAAAGTTTGTTCCTAGTTCAGAAACCAGAATGTAACGCACAGAATCTGATCTTTCAATTTTGTGTGGTCTTGAGGACTGATTCAAGTACAGTCTGTTTTGGCTAACAGACTTGAACTCGTATGAATACTTTGAATAGCTCAGACCATAACCAAACTCGAAAAGGATTGTTCCTTTGTAGAATCTGTATGTGCGGCCAGGATATCCGGAGGACGAATCAGGTCGCATCCCCATGCCTGTCATTGGTACCTTGACATATTCTTGGGGGTACCAAGACATTGGTAATCGTCCTCCTACACAACCATCTCTTCAGTTCTAGACCATTATAAAAAATAATAAACGGAACAGAAGCTTGAGATCATGGAAACTATGGTAATGAATTCACCTGGATTATGGTCACCAAAGATAATTTCTGCAAGAGCAATTCCACCAGCTTCACCCGGATAACCAGCCCAGATAATGCTTCCAATATTTCTGTTGTATTTGGCAAATGAAACATCTACCGGACCCCCACAAAGAAGCACTAGAATAACAGGATTCTTTGCAGCTTTTGCAACACTGGTGATAAGTTCTTGCTGCCTCCCGGGCAGCATCAAGTCTACACGATCAAGCTCTTCCCTTTCCTGAGTTTGGTCCAATCCCATTATCAATACCACATAATCTACCTCCTTTGCTATATCTACTGCACTGTCAACTGACGCTGAGGAGCACTGTACTGTTTCACAGCCTGCAAGAAATCTAGTATCCTTAATGTAGCTCTGCAATGCTTGTAAAGGTGTCACAGATTTGCATGGAGTACCAGCATAGTTCCCCAATAGTGTTTGTGCAGAATTGGCGTTAGGACCAATTACAGCCAGAGACTTGGTTTTTAGCTTCATAAGCGGGAGGAGTCCTGCAGAATTCTTTAAAAGCACAATGCCATTACGAGCAACTTCAAGAGCTAGTATTTGATGCTCTTTGGAACAGATCCTTTCTGGCCCTATGTCGCCAAAAGGCAGTGTTGTTGGATTTCCATTAAAAAGTCCTAACCTCATTCTTAAAGAGAAGAGGTTGTGAAGGGCTCTGTCTATTTCAGATTCTGGAAGTTTTTTCTGCTCAACAGCTGCTTTGCTGTGTTTCTGCAAGTATGATCCACAATTGACATCCATGCCTGCATACATTCGTTCAACAAAGTGCAAGAATCATGAAAATTTGTACATGCATCTTAGGCGTGCATGAAATAGTAACCCCAATTTGGAAAAATATTCAACCCTGCGAATATATCTTTATTCTGTTATCGGACCGTTTTCCCAAGAGAGGCATAAAGCTTCCTAGTGGGTATATTGAATTTAAGAATTAAAAGTCATGTTTTTCCCTTAGAAGTGATTGATAAATCCATCTAGTGGCCATTAACTGCTTAGTTATGTGTATTACATCGTTGCAATAATAAAATTAAACACTGCCACCATCTGCAGAATCCTAGGAAAAATTCAGGGAAGAATAGTCCAGTTAGGCGGCCAGGATAATGAAATGATGGACCAATTGCTATAACTGTCAACTTTATTGAAAAACAACAACCTCAAGTTGATAGATGGACCCATATTATCAATATGGTCCAGAAATTCAATCGAGTCACAGAAAGCTTGTACTAGTAAAGGGAAAACTCATTTTGATCCAAGCCTCCGTGCATGAACATAAGCACATGTCCACTTTATGACACAGACAAGGACAAAAAGCACATGTCCCCTACCCGCTTTAAGCACGTCAGATACAGCATCCTCTGGTGATTTAGCATATCCTTGTTTATCATAGATGATGGAAACTGCATCACAGTCTGAAGCGACGTACCTGATTATTGTGACAGATGGAATCAACCTAACCAATAATTGCACATTTTACCACAGCAAAAGCAAATTATTGCACTTTTGATACCCATGAAAAGACCATTGCCCTCTAACAGTTCTTGTTAGAAGATTGAAATCTGCACAACTTGGGACCCCATTAACTTTGTTGTACGCACACATGATTCCGCTGGCTCTACCTTGTTCCACGCAACTCCTGAACGGTGGCTGATAAGTATCTGCCAGATCTTGCGCAGTCACCTAATGTAGAAAACAAAACAGGCAACTAACCATGGTGTCATTGATAACAAAAAGTTACCGCCAACTAATTGCATAAGAACTACTGCAGTCCGCAGCAGAACCCCTTTCCTTTTTCTCATAAGTCGTGATATAATACTTTCTTGTTTCTTTTTTTTCCCCTTCAATCCATAAGGGATAAACTTACAATTCTATCTTGGACCATTCATGCAGGTAGAGTGTTTGTAATTGATTAAACCTGGAATAACTTTTCTAGACGCAACCATACCAAAAGAGAAGCAATGAACTGACAACTGACAAACGGACCGGACTTAAAAAAAAAAGCGACAATATCAAGATAAGGCTGAACTTACGCGAGCATCGAACACATAGCGATTAATACCCTTCCAGTTGTCCAAATCATAAGCGGTAAAATGCTTGCAACAAGCTGAAGCTTGAAGATGCCCATGAAGCTTCCCTCCTTCAAAGGAATCTCCTTGAACCCCTCTAACATAAGAAACTGCATATTTCCCTGTCATAAATGGATCTTCTCCAGGAGTCTCTTGGCCTCTACCCCATCTTGGGTCTCGAAATATGTTAATGTTTGGTGCCCAAAATGTCATGCCACTTGCTTGCCCTGCATTGTACATTGCTCTAGCTTCTACACCAATTACCTTAAAAAATTCGATAGATTATTAATTGTGCTAAATCATCAACAAAACTAACGATAAAAAGCAGACGCAAGTGAGTGAAGCGATTAAAGGGGAAAGCTTCCGATGAGTTACTCACCTGACCAATGCGATACCATTCATAGGCATCAAAAGAAGCAGCGGTGAGAATGACCTGAGGAAAGCTAGTGGCAGCCTTAATAAGACCATAGAAATGAATGCCACGGCCTACATTGGCAATACCATGCAGAGCTTCAGACCACCATTCGTAACCGGGAATTCCGAGTCTTGGGATCGGTGGGGCTGAATTTCCAAGTTGGGAAATCTTCTCGTCCAATGTGAGTCTAGAGACAAGGTCCCTAGCTCTCTGGCTGATGGGAAGTGTTGGTTTGCAAAATAGGTAAGAACTGGTTGACGGGTCCGACGGATCACACGAGAACGGAGGCTGAGTTGAGTCAACTCGGAAGATGATGATTGCAGTGAGTATAATAGTAAAGGTGAAGACAGATTGACATTGTGGTCTCATGAGTACTGACAATGAGAATGCGTTTGAGAGGCCAGAAGATGAAGTCTTGCAAGTTGTCACTCACTACAATGAGGATGGGGTTGGTTGCGTTGGCTTTATGCGATGTTAAAAAGTAACAGTTGTCATTGGGTTAGAATGTCAGATTTAGAATGTCAGATAAAGCTCAAAGCTCAAAAGTTTCGAAGTCTTGTGGGAACAACTTAATCAAAAGCTCTAGTCTTAGGTTGATAAACAACATTGAGTTCCATTTTAATCAAGAAAGGAAGGTTGACTGCGAGTGCTACTTTATTTGACAATTAAAAATGTCCCTGTACACCATAATGTTTACTAGAATTGGAGGCTGAACATGAAACTTATCGCCTGTCGGATCTTCGGGCTTGGGCTACAAAATCAATCTAATAGCAAATTAACGGAACAAAATTCTCTGATCAGTTTTATGATGTCTTATTGTGTCCAGTAAATTTTAACTATTTATTTATGTAGGTCCCGCGTGAGTCCGCATAAATGAATGACTGAGATTCACTGGACACAATAAGACACCATAAAAATTGAACAGAAGATCTGGACTCCAAATTCACATGCAATGCATGATTCATAATAAGGTGCTTCGTTACATGGTACGGAAAAAAAGTAGGAAATGAAAAAGGATATTTAGTATTATATTATAAATAGATGAATAATATTTTTATATTCCTTTTTTGGGCAATACTCCGCACTCTCAATATAATAAATAATGGAAACTATATCTTGGAAGAATAGTAGTAGGAATTATAATAAATATGATGAAGAATGAAAGGGAGAATAGTAATTCATTCTTATCTATATTCATTATAATTTCTATTACTATTTTCCCGATCGAGCCAAACAAATCTTTACGTTTTATACATGCTACTAGTGATCCATCCATCTATTGTCTGCTATTTTATCTTCTTAGCTCAGAAGTGTGTTACAAACTGTACTTCACATAATCTAACCTTGGAATTTAATAAGAAGCTCTGAAACAATCATGTATCAAATCTAGTCCCAAAACAAACTGGGAAATACCTACTAGTGTTGAATGATCAATCTCAATATATAAAGAATGGATGAACAAGTTCTGTGATGAATAACAACTTAAATCCAACTTTTACAAAGCTGATACGTAGGTTATATATACAAAGTTTTAAAATATTATCATTGCTTGAATGTAGGTTATATATGTAGGCTCCTATCATGCTTAAAAATGTTCTTTTGCTTTTTAAATATTCCAAATTGTGTTTGTTATTTCTTTATATTATATAGTTAAACCATAAAATTGAATGTGGTGGTAACTGATGGTGCATGTTGATAAATGCTAAATAAACTATATTTATGATCTCATATTAATGCATTTTGTTTATTTATTTGAGAGTTTCTTATTGCTTATGGTACTTATTTTGTTTCTATTGTATTTTTAAGACTTATTTGCCTTCACAGATATAAAGAAGAAGAATTATGGCAAAATCAAAACAGGGAATGGAAGAATTGAAGTTATTTTAGCAATGTTATGAATACCGTATCGATACCAAATTTGGTTATGGTACAATACTGTACTAATATCGGGTACTATTTCGGATATTTTTTTAATTTTATAAAATAGTCCATAAAATTTTCAAAATTGAAAATAGTTCTTAAATATATTATACTGTTCAATTTATAATTTTATATCAATCTTGTCTCAAAAAATTATAATAATAAAAATTTAAAATAACAATAATTTATTTATTTTTATTAATATTATTTTTCATATATTTCATATATAAATAATAAGCAAAATTAATGTGAAAAAGATTATTTAATTATCATACAAATATAAAATTAAGAACAAATTTATTAAAAGTCCTATAAACAATAAAATTAAATTATTATTTTTATTACTCGAAGCTTTATTAGTATTATACAACTATTAATTTTTTGAGATGTTTGAGGATCTTTCAAATATTTACCTAGTCTTAATTTGTTTAAATCTCCGAGAAATTGGCATCGAGAATCGCGTTAGATATAAAGCTTAATCGTATTACGATTAAACTTTGTTAAAAACTAATTAAGTCAAATTTATTAATCTAACCTTAATAGTAGGTGTATTAAATGTGAAGAGACAAAGTTAATTATCAAAAGTAATGAAAAAAAAAAATTTATTAGTGGTTGACACGGATCTATATTGTCCAAGATTCTATCTTTTCTCTTGTATCCTCCTCATTTGGCTAATTTTATTTTTCTCGATATCATCGTCATCGTCTTCGTCAGGAGGCTTAGAAACTTTCATAATACATTTATATCTAGATCACGCAAGCCCTCTCTTTTCTCCGCATACTATAACTGGTACACCTCCATCATCCAATCCCTTCCTCCCTCTCCTCACCCTGCCAAGCTCATCTACACTTACCAACTTTCCACCATTGACTTCTCCACTTGCCTTAATAGAGCTCAGGCTACTAGGCTCAGAGAACTTTCTAGTATTGTCTCTGTTGTCCATACTCCGACCTTTTTAGACCTCTCTGATAATTCTGGGCTATGAAAAAATAATTAATTTTTTTTTTGGAAACAAGCCCTTAAATTTTATAAAATTTACAATACTGATTGGTGAAATCGTCTATACCGATGACTAGTACCAGGAGCTAAGTTTCTTACAATTTTTCAACCGATATGGTACGAAACTCATAATATTGTATTTTAGTGGTTGCCTGTGTAAGTTTACACAGCCGTGTGAGTGTTTATGTAAGTCTACACGGTCATATGTCTGCCTATGTAGCTCTCTAGATAGTATTTCTTCTCGATTTTTGAAGATTGAAGCAAGATTGAGGGACATGGTTATACACACGGCTATGTGAGTGACCATGATAAGCCCCTATCCTGTAATGACTAGGCAATCTACTCGGCACTCCACAGTGACTCTCCAGTCAATATCTGAGTTGGTTGGAAAGTTCATGTGAAGCTAAGCCTATTGCACTTGTTAAGAAAAAGCTTCAATTCACAATAAGAAATGTTAAAAGTGGAGTTTTATTTTTCAGTTTATCAAAAATTTTGGCAGCACAACTGTCACGACCCGGTACCACATCGGGCCAATGACAACCACCGCATAATCGAGCTAAGGACACTTACGATATCCTTAATCTGACTATGCAAGGCTAACTGAATGTCTATTCTCTTTTTTTTAAAAAAAATTTGGGTAACACAACGGTTGTGTTTTAAAAATCCCAAAAGCTGCAAACATTTTTAAACACACTTCTATATTCACATCCAACCGTAACTTTATGACTTTAAAATCTACTTAAGGCAATCTCAACAACAATATCAAAAGATTCATACATAAAGTCATTTATAAAACACAAGGTAATCAAAAGTTAACTTACAAAATCATAAAGTGTATTTACATAAACACAGTTCATGAGCCACTAGACAATAAAAGCACAAAATAGGAAACTATCCACGTGCGTTAATACCTTTAAAATGTCAAAAGACCGCGCGATCCACTCAGAGCTTCAAATTCACTAAATTAACCTGCATGGTTGGAAAGCAGAGGGGGGGTGAGTACATTAGGTACTCGGTGAGTAGGAAAAACATATATCACAAATAGAATTCAATTTATACCAAGACGGTATAGATAACTTATGAAGTGGATATATATCACATAGAAAACACATAAGCCCAGCCTATAACTCAACGTATCCTAGTTAGGAACCATATAGGCCTAGCCTATTAACTCACTCATCTAGTGAACATAGGTCCTAGTCCTAGTACACAAAAGCATAAAAACATCATATGTATCAATCAAATCTCGATAGGAAAACCAATATCAAGATAAGCCAAAACAATCATG
>JAOQMN010000006.1:7708579-7719732 GCA_027563555.1 Erythroxylum raimondii | reverse complement strand
AATTAGACAACACCTATTTCACAAGAAATTGTAGTCAATCAACTAAAGTTTCATTTGGCACAAACCTCACCTCATTTGCATAACCACACAATTAGTTATGATCAAAACAGTGTAATCGGTACAAAACCAATTTTCCAGCTTTGGTACTAAACTTAGATCCTATCACTTCCAATGCCAATAACACATCACTAAGCATCCAAATGGACAAGAAATCAGTCACTAGTTCAGTCATACATTCACTTAGACCAATAGTCACAATTTGGCAGCACTAAACTCTTCATTTCCATGCAAGCATAGTCATCAAAAATCAATCCTAAATCAAGCTCAAACCAATCTAAACCATGTTCATCACTAACCCTCATTCAACATACACTTATACCCAAATAATCAAGCCATAGGTTTCATGGAATTCATGCATTATAAAGCATATTGAATGAACAATAACTTCCAATCAATGTATCTACCTACCAAGTCATGCATAAAATGCATCATTTAATGCATAATGAAAGTTTAAAACATCATCTTACCTACTAAGCTTCCAACTCTTCAAGACCCTTAAATTTTCCAACTACCCTACTTCTTCTCCATCCCATGCATGGTTATCATCAAGATAAGAGGGTAGAAGGTTTAAGTTTGCAAGCTTGTAAGGAAGAAGAATACTTAAGATGGGAGGAAGGAAACTTTAAAGAAAGAGAACAAAAATCAATGGAGAGGAAACAAATGAAGGAGGGTTTCGGATGAACTTGGAATGACCCATCAAAAGCTCCTTTTTATTCATTTCACAAGGCAAAACCGTGGGAAGCAATAGGCAAACCCAAGAAATGTAATAAGTGGCCATTTAATAAAGTAGAGAGGTGGCAAGTTAGGATTAGGCAAGGTTTGAAGAAAAGTCAAAGAAAAGGGTCTTTTATAAATGAATTCAAGGAATTCGATGGAACCATTCCAATTAAGCCTCCAAGTCTTCTTTTTACTCTTTTCCATAAGGCAAAACCGAGAATGAGGGATATTCATGCATTAAATGAAAGAAACACTTGGTAATTGGAGGAGAAATGAAGAAAAGTCAAAGCAACATTAACCTAATACACTTTAATCAATAAAACCTAATCAAAAAAATTAACCCAATCAACTCCAATGGCCCTAATTTAAATCCCAAAATAATATACCCAATATTACATTACCACTGGGTAGCAATTTTCGCTACCGAAAATCGACCGGTTCGCCACATGGCGATTTTTCCGGTCCGGGAATTTTCTCCGGAAAATTTCACAAAAATTCCTGAAAATCCCTTAAAATATAAAACAGTCAATGGCTCACTCAGAATAATTTTTCAAATCCAATAATCACGTTAATCTCAATAAAATTGCCTTAGGTACAAAAACCGGGAATGTCATGTATGCATATACAGTAATTCCATGTGCACAATTGCTACTGTGTACCAATCCTATTATGCATGAACAGTCCTAAGTCATTCAGATCCATCTCATCCTATGCCAAATTTACTATTTTACCCTTCCAGTAGGGGGTGGGATGTTACAAGATCTCACTTGGTGCAAGGGATAAATTAGGTTATGTTGATGGTTCAATCAAGAAACCTAAAGAAGGTTCTGCTGAGTACTTGAAATGGAGGAAGAATGACTATATGGTTCGATCTTGGATTCTTGGATCTCTATCTAAGAATCTAGCAGAAACTTTCTTATATTGTCAAGATGCCAAAGTGCTGTGGGATATTCTTACTGAAAGATTTGGAATGAGTAATGGTCCTAACATCTATCAAGTACAAAGGCAGTTCAATTCTATTGATCAAGGGAAAACTGATCTGGCTACATTTTATAACAAGATCTCGAAGTTATGGGATATTCTCAGTCGACTTCGACCTTTGCCTTACTGTGATTGTGGAAAATGCACATGCAGTATGAATAAAAGACTGACAGAAATGGATGATTCCAACAGACTCATACAGTTTTTAATGGGCTTAAATGAGACTTGTGAAGCAGTCAAGAATCAGATCTTAATGCTTGATCCTGTTCCTATAGTAAATAAAGCATACTCTATGATTCAGACAATTGAAGCTCAGAGGGATGTTCAAAGGAACTTTGGTGAAGTCATCGACCACAATGCACTGTTCATTAAACTGTTGATAAGTCCAAGGGACAATCTAAAAAGAAGGATAAAAAGGAGGGCACAGTTTATGATTTTTGCAAGATTACTGGTCATCTAAAGGATACATGCTTCAAGTTGCATAGTTATCTGGACTGGTGGAAAGATCTTAAGAATAAGAAAGACAAGAACAGTGGTTGGAAAGCTCATGTTAATCTCGCTAAAACTCCAATCGAAGAACAGAATGTTGATGATAAGCAATGGGTTACTGATCTGATATGGCAGGAAATGGCCAAACTGATGAGAGGAAAACAGATTGATGATTGTCATGTGAATTTTGCTCATCTTGATAACTTTGCAGGTATAGCAAGTAACTTGCCTCTACTTTCTGCTACTTCTGATTGTTGGATTGTAGATACGGGAGCATCGAGTCATATTTGTGCCAATTCACTGCTCTTTGACAACTTGAAAACTTTGAATGTGGCCACCTCTGTTCATTTGCCAGATAGACGAGTTACAAAAGTTACTGAGATTGGCCAAGTTATTTTACATAAAAACCTTATCCTTACCGAAGCCTTACATCTACCTTCATTTCGCCATAACTTACTTTCAGTAAACAAGTTAGTTAAAACAAATCTTGTTTACTTCACCTTTTATGCTGACTTTTGCGTTTTGCAGGACCTGAAGAGTAAGAAGGTCCTTGCTGTTGGGAAAGTTGCTGGAAGTCTTTACATTCTTGATAAACAATCTTTTTCTCAACCTTTTATCAATAACCATCCCATAGATCCTTCTTTAGCCTTATTTTCTTCTTATCCTTGTTCCTCCACCGTGTTACAAAATTCTCAATTGAATGATTCAGTTTGTACTGTTGAGAATAACTCAGCTTCTTGTATGGATACAAATCTGAATAAAACTGTGGCTTCTATGCCAAAATGGCATTTCAGACTTGGTCATCCAAGTGATGTGGTGTTGGATCATTTACCATTTTTTGTCAATAAAGGTTTTGTTAGTGAGCACTGTGCTGTGTGTCCTTTGGCAAAGCAAACAAGAACTCCATTTCCTGTTAGCACTATACGTACTCAATCTATTTTTGAGTTGATTCATTTAGACATATGGGGCCCGTATAAGCAAAAGTCTATTACTAGTGCATATTATTTCCTCACAGTTGTCGATGATTTTAGCCGGTGTGTGTGGACATTTCTCATGCAACATAAAAGTCAAGTTTTCCAGCACTTGAAAAAGTTCTTTCATATGGTCACTAATCAATTCAATGTGACAGTGAAATCTATTAGAACAGATAATGGCTCAGAATTTTTCAGTACTCAAGTTCAAGACCTTCTCACTTCTCTTGGTATACATCATCAAAGAAGTTGTATTTACACGCCTCAATAGAACGGCGTCGTTGAAAGAAAGCATCGACATCTCCTTCAAGTTGCTAGATCGTTGTTGTTTCAGTCTTCTATGCCAACTCGTTTTTGGGGAGAAGCTTTATTACATGCTACCTTTCTCATTAACAGACTCCCAACGAAAATTCTGGCCTGGAGATCTCCTTTTGAGGTACTGTTTCGAAAATCACCTGATTATAGTTTATTAAAGGTGTTTGGCTGTTTGGTTTATGCTACCGATGTTCACCCTCATAAGGATAAATTTGGCCCGAGGTCTGTTCCTTGTGTTTTCCTGGGTCATTATCCAGGCATGAAAGCGTACAAATTATACAATGCTGCTACCCACCAGATTATAATCAGCAGAGATGCAGTTTTCCATGAAGGAGTTTTTCCGTTTGGCAAGTCTCTGTTTTCTCAAAAAGATCATGATGCTTCTTCTTGTTCCCTGCCAAAGCCTGCTCGTTTGTCTGACGATTCCATTATTACTTCTCCTTCTCCAGTCACTTCAATTGCGGATGTTGTTCCCCCTACTGCATCTGTTACGGAGGATTTTTCTGAAGATGTTATCGCCCCAGTTATTCCTATTTCTACTGAGGTCGAGTCTAGAAGGAGCACACGACCTAGGAATCAACCAGTTTGGATGTCTGATTTTGTTTCTAATGTTCATATGGCTGACCCTGTTTCTACTCCAGTTTCTTCTTCTGTGCTTCCAATTCCAGCCTATCCCTTTGTCACACACTCTTGTTTTAGTGATACTCATGTGGCGTTTCTGGCCAATCTTCAGCATGTTGAAGAACCAAAATTCTATCATGACGCCAAGCATGATTCTAATTGGGTGACTGCTATGAAGACAGAACTTGATGCGTTGGAAAAGAATCATACGTGGGAGTTGACTGACCTTCCTCCAGGAAAGAAGGCTATTGGCTCTAAATGGGTTTACAAACTGAAGTTAAAGCCTGATGGTAGTATAGACAGGTATAAGGCAAGATTAGTGGCAAAGGGGTTTACTCAAGTGGAGGGTGAAGATTATATTGAGAGTTTCTCTCCTACGGCTAAAGCAGTAACAGTCCGCTTACTTCTCGCTCTTGCTGCAGTTTTCTATTGGCCATTATGTCAGTTGGACATAAATAATGCATTCTTGCATGGTTATATTGATGAAGAGCTCTATATGATTCCTCCGGATGGATATGACAAGGCTAAACAGGGACAAGTCTGTAAACTGACTAGGTCTCTCTATGGTTTAAAGCAAGCTTCAAGGCAGTGGAATGTTGAATTTACCAGTCATCTCGCCAAACTTGGTTTTCTTCAATCAAAGGCTGATAGTTGTTTGTTTACATATAACTCTCAAGGTATATTCTTAGCTCTCATTGTGTATGTGGATGATGTCCTTATAACGGGCAATTCTGACGAACTTATTGCAAAGGTGAAATCTTCATTAGATTCTGCCTTCACAATTAAAGATCTTGGTTTTGCCAAGTACTTTCTTGGGTTAGAAATTGCGAGATCCCCTGATGGTATCTACATCAGCCAACGCAAGTATATTTTGGATTTGATTTCTACAGTTGGTTTAACGGGTTGTAAGGCTGCTGCTACTCCTATGCAGAAAGGTATGGTTTTAACAGCTGATTCTGGTACATTGTTAGCTGATCCCTCTCCTTATCGACAATTGGTGGGCAGATTATTGTACTTAAACTTCACACGACCAGATATTACTCATTCTGTTCATCAACTCAGTCAGTTTGTTCAACATCCGCGTGATACTCATTGGCAAGCTGCTTTACATTTATTGCGATATTTGAAGGGATGCCCCGCTACAGGTTTGTTTTACTCTGCTCAGAATAATTTGAAACTTGAAGCATACAGTGATGCGGATTGGGCTGGGTGTAGAGACACCAGACGATCTGTTTCTGGTTATTGTATTTTCTTAGGTTCTGCTTTGATTTCTTGGCGATCCAAGAAACAAAACACTGTCTCTCGCTCATCTGCAGAAGCGGAATATCGTGCTCTTGGTTCTACCGTTTGTGAAGTCCAGTGGATCACTTACTTACTTCATGATTTGCACGTTTCTAGTTCTCTACCTGTTCCTCTCTGGTGTGACAACTAAGCTGCTATCCAAATTACACAGAATCCAGTCTTCCATGAGCGTACGAAGCATTTGGAAATTGACTGTCATCTTGTGAGGGACAAGTACAAAGACGGGTTGATTTTGCCTTTGCATGTTCCTTCTCATCTTCAAGTCGCTGATCTTCTCACAAAGTCCCTCTCTGCTCCTCAATTTCACAAATTAGTTTCCAAGATGAATCTGTTTCGACTTCCACCAGCTTCATCTTGAGGGGAGGATGTAAACTATCGTTATTTATTATTAACTATAGTTAGCTTTCTTGTAACCATAGTTAGTTAGTCATAAACCACAGTTAGTTTTTAGATATTTTCCCTTTCACTGTATAAATAATTGTTTTGAGCTCATTAGCTCGTTTTTAATGAGATTACCTCTTCAATCTCAAATTCACTCTGTTCAGTATTGACATGATGAAATTTGAAGTTTATTGCGTGTGGATTTGATTCCTTTTTTTCTGATGGTGTAGCATTTTGCACAAAACTAACAACAGATGACGACGCCATTACAAATGCAGCGGGATGGACACTGCACCCACAAGTGTCGAGATCTAAGAAGTACAGACACGGACACGGACACGGAACGGACATGACACAGACACAGATACGGGGACACCCCAACTTCTAACCAATATACATATGTTATAAAATGTAGAATTAAGAAAAAAAATTCAGAATTCATAATATGATATATATTGATCGATGTGTTTCAAGACTTCTAATATCTTGATAGTTCATACATATTTTATACGTTATAAGCTCCTCTCAAAAAACATGGAGCATATGTATGCACTCTTTATGGGTGTCTGTGTCTGACACGCGAACATGACTCTATTTTGTTGTGCCCGTGTTTCTTAGGTTGGAATTTTCCTAACATTAAATTTGAAATATATCATTTCTTTTGAAAGACAATGATTCCCAAGTCAGAATTGGAGGGGGTGCAATTAATCTTATTATCCCAAAACTTTCTGTCTTGTGATTCTCTTGTGAAATCGCACTTTCGCCGTGTTAAAGGGCATTCCGACTATTCATATGCGTCGGCTTGGTCTTGAAATTGGTAATCAGGACACTACATACAGGCTTTGGGACGCAAGCAATCTATCCAATTCCTTTGCTTTATTGTATTGAAGAGTTCTTTGGAACTCTATCTGAAGGATGCAGCTTTTCTTTTGTGAAAATTGGCACCTTTCTTTAGGGTGATATATTTCTGGTGCTGGCAGAAATGAGATATAGAGTACATTTCCAATTTTAATGTGCATATTCCTCACAGTAATTAGTTTCAGTTCTTTGTTAATATTTCTCGTTCTCGGCTTACCTCTATCATTAGAAATTGGAAATGTACCAATCTTCATTAGAAAATATATTTTCCTAAAGTTTTAGTTATATGTAACCAATTTTGATCTCAACAACTCAGCTCGGAGAACTTCGGCTACACGGCACTGAGACTTTGACGGAGTCAAATCGAAATCTCATTTGTAAGTTTTTAAGAACTACAATGACATACCTGAACGACGTATCCACACTCAGTTCACTAGTCTAACATTACAACTCTGATAAGAACGTGACCATAAAAGACAGCGTGATGGTTTTTTTTACTAGATCCATTCAGGCCTCAAAAGATATGAAGTATCTGCCTTGTGATAGTGTGGTGTCTAAAAGTCTACCATGCACTACGTGGTTTTACTTGATCCATAGCCAGTGGCAGGACGCGGTTTTGAATAATGGGTCCAACAATAGTTCCTAGTTTCGTGATTGGAAAAGTCTCCCTGTTTCCGGAGCGACCATTAATGATGGGTCCAAGAATAGTCCCCTATTTTCGAGGAAAAGTCTCCCAATTCCCAGCTCGCAATGTAGCAGTAGATGGTTGGTTGGTTGTTGTTGTCAATATTTGAGTGTGACAGGTGACGAAGGTAACTAATTGGTGAACATATTAACACCTCTTACGTACGAGGGACAGAGACTTTCCCGTCTTTTTATTGATGACGCCTTCTCGATTAACGCCGAAATTAACTCTTCTTCCAAAGCGTTTTAAATCTATTTCTTTATTATGAACCCTGTCTATTTTCCACTAAAACAAAGTCGAAGAAGTCATTGTTTAGTTTCCGGGTATTTTCTCACCAAGTTAATGAAATATTGGAGCTACACTTGTCGGTGAAGGAGATGTTTCTAAAAGTCGATAAGATTTAGAAAGGGAGCTACAGCTACTGTAGGATAGTGATTGGCTAACAGCGGGATAAATGTCTGTGTTTAAATTTTGATGGAACGTTTATTCTGGCAACTGGCGTAAATGGGGCCAATATTATTATATCTATATCTAAGCTATGCTTAGTTGACGTTAATTTCCAGGCAATTGCGTTTTTTAATTTTCATCTCTTTTTTATTAAAATCGTTTAATTTCCAGGCAATTGCGTGTTTGAAAAACTGGCATATAATATAATTACCTATAGATGATGGACCAAGAAGCTTTCTTAATTGGGTTTTATAAGAAGAAATTTTTGCCTTTCTGTAAATGTCAATGTCAATTGGCTCGTTTAACACAAATCATCACTGACAAATGGGAAATGTTTGAGGTGGAAGAAGATCAATAGGCTTTAGCTACACGGCTCATTTGAAGTGTCGTGGATAGTAATGCATACACATCCCTCACCATAACCCTTTACTTGTCAACAACTAAGCTGGAGTTCATTGTCAACAAGTTTCATTCTCGACCCTTTACAACTCAAGTAAAGCTCCACTGAAAGAAACGTTCACGTTCGCTTGAACCATGCCATGAGTTTCGGTCACTTTGACTGGAGACATGTTGATTTTAATGTATATTAAGATGGTCCTCTTGTCGCAATAGATACGTAACTTGAATCAATGTTAGAGTCATTCTTAAAGCCTTTTTCACAAGTTACAAATCCATTGCTATAAACAAGTAGCTAATTGTGCATGCATGTATATATTTCCACTTGATAAAGTGAAGGATGTTTTATTTTCTTATTCTTTAAAGATTTTGAATTTTATTTACACTATTGATGTATAAGATAAAGTAGAATATACAATATAAAGATTGGAGTATATCTAACAATTTGTTAAGATTGGAATATATCTAAAAATCTAGTATATGTTATCGACCCTCCCCAAGCCCACGATGGTGTGAAATTGTCAGTTTGCCCCAAAGCTAGTGGAGCACAAAGAAGACAAAGCTTTCATCATAACATCAGTAATTTGACCGGAAGAAGAGACATGATTGATGAAGTGAGCCTTGTTTGCTACTAAGTTTTGAATAAAATAGATGTCAATTTTAATGTGTTTCATACAAGAGAGACTCAATTAGCTGCAAGGTATGTGGCACTAAGATTATGTGACCAAAAAGTGGGTTGACGTGAGACAATCCTATTTCACCAAAGAGCAAAATGATCCAATGTTCTACACCGACAAGAGCAATATTGCGATATTCAATTTCAGAATCACGCTAGACAGCAGTTGGTTATTTCTTGGCATTCCAAGAAATGATATTAAGGTCAAGGAAGATATAGTAGCTAGATGTGGAATGACAATCAATAAGGCAACTAACCAGTCAACACCATTGTAGGTCTACAAGGTAAGTGAAGGAGATCAAGTGAAGTGAATAACATAGAAAGGTGTCAAAGAATTTATTTAACTATGGTCCTGTGAATATCGGTAAGACAATGTAAAAATTGAGAAATTTTGTTTACAGCAAATTGAATGTTAAGGCAAGTAAGAAAAAGATATTAGAGGTCCTAGCAAAATTAGGAAATGTATGACTATAGTTTATAGATAGGGGAAGAGTGGCAGTAATGGATGTGTTGGCAGCTTTGGATTGTTCAAAACCGGTGTGAAGAAGAAGATCTTTAGTATATTTTATTTGGTTAAGAATAAGAATAGGGAGTGTAGTGGTGGCTTCAATGTCAAGGAAATTATTAATGAAAAGTGAAGATCATGGATAAGGAGGCAATAAAGGTGGGTGAAAAAGCTATAACCAAGATATTATTGACATAAACTAAGAGAAATGTTATATGAGATAAAGTGGTGTAAATGAATTGAGATGTGTCAATTTTTGAGGAAGTAAAGTTTTGGTTAATAAGTTTTTGACTCAAGCAATAAAATCAAACTCAAGGGGCTTGTTTGAGATCATAAAGAGCTTTACAAAGGGGGACAAACATTTTGAAGATGGTTAGGATTACTACAATTGGAAGGTTAAGAGACAAAAATTGGTTCTTGAAAATGAAGGAATGCATAACAATTTTGAGAAAGAGTAAGGGTGAGAATAATGTGAACAATACTAGGTTTGACAGTAGGATTAATGGTGTTATTGTAATTAATGCCTAAAGTTTGATGATATCTCTTAATAATAAAGAGACCTTTATAGCGCTAAAAAAACCAACAAGATTTTGTTTGGTACAAAATACCTATTTATAGTCGAAAATATTAACAATTGATGGTGGAGGAATAAGAGTCCATATGTGATTTGAAACATTCTCCAATGTTGTCTATCTCATCAACTTCTTAGCTACTCCTATTCTTCACCATAAGTCCTCACATAAACTACTTTTCTCATAATAAACAAAATCTTTCTCATCTTTATGTCTTTGGTTGTCATTGTTTTTCTTTTATGTGTTCCATTCGTCCTAACAAACTTACATCAAAATATATGCCTTGCATTTGCTTTAGATATTATTCTTAACATAAAGAATATTGCCTCTTTGATCCTACAACTTTCGAATTTTATATCTTTCAACATGTTCACTTTCTTAAAAATCACTTTCCCTATGACAACTTGCTTCCTATTGCTCCCTCTCCCTCTTCCTCATCTGTCATTTCGTTTCTTTTGCCTTTTAATCTACTTCCTCCACCCTTCCTTTCTATTTCTTTTATCTCATTGGCTCTTGCTACTCCTTTGTTCCAATCTTCACATATAATAATTACATATAGATCTTTCATAATTTAATTCTAGTAATATTGTTAAATGACTATTTGATGTTAGCAAGAATTTAAAAATCAGACCAGATCTGTCGATTTACTCTGGTAAAGTATGAACTAGGTAGTTTTCTGGTCCAATTTACAGTTATAATAATTATAACCAAAAAACAACCGATTTATTACTTAATCAGCTAGAAAAGGAACCTCTTCAATAACAAATAGAAAAAACACAAGATTTAGGGTTTTTCGCTTTCACTTTTCAGACTTCCATCAACGTAATAAATATGGTATTTAGTTTTTGATTTGCTATTTTACTAGATTATGATTCATGCTTTATGAATATGTTTCAAAGATATCCATCTACAAGTGTGGTGAGTGGCTGCAGTCTAACAAAATCTGGTCCGAGCGGCTCCTCGTGGTCTCTTGTGAGGATTGCTGCAAGATCCATCTAGAGGATCCCAACATTGACAAGCTCTTCGTGGCCTACTTTGTGCAACCAAGTCAGCACGAGAACTTAATGGAGAAGATGTTCGACTCTTTTAGATACTTCATATTGAAGACAAAAGAGGGAAGCACGCCTTATCGGAATAGGTTTTATGGAAAGGAACTAGGCATTTGATTTCAATGTGG
>JAOQMN010000006.1:7183364-7193841 GCA_027563555.1 Erythroxylum raimondii | reverse complement strand
AGTAATAGGAAGATAACTTTGCTCCCCTTAACCTCATAGTACAAGCATCTTTTTAATTTTATTTTCCATGAAGCCGAAAGGGGCCACAACCTCATCAAATGTAAGGTATTACTTTCGAAAGGTTTGATGTAAACCATATATTGATCTGCATAACTCACAAACTATGTCGGTACCATCTAGATCCTGAAATCCTTCAGATTGTACCGTATAGACTGCTTCATAAAGGTCTTTACTCAAGAAAGCGGTTTTGACAGCCATCTAATACAACTTTATATTATCATGAGCTACAATTGCCTTAATCACTCAAAATGTATCCTACAAGGATACGAGAGAAATGGTAACATGAAGTCAACCTTTCTCTCTGAGAGAACCATTAGGCAATTGAGCGAGCCCATAAATCGCTGAACTTTATCCTGAAATCCTTTAGGTCTAATCTTCATTTACAACTGACGAGTTTGCAGTACTGATGCGAATGAACTGGCTCTCAAACCTTACTATACTTCATGGCTTGCATCTTGTTATTCATCGCATCCCACCACACATCCGTATTGGGTCCAGAAATAGCTTCTGTAAAAGTAACTGGATCTGTAACATGTTTAATAGCATAGTCCTGTACATCTGATAGACTATGTAATCAGATGGGATAGCAGGTCGTCTCACTCTAGTGGATTTACTGTAACTGTATTAGATCTTGTACCCCCAGGAACCTCGGTGTGTATAGGTATGAGTTCCTGTTCTTACACAGGCACGATACAAAGACCTAGATCCACCAGATCTAATTGTATTAGTAGTGGGTACATAATAACTGTAGTATCCACCCTGCTATCATTCGAATGGTTAAAGGGCCTACCATCATCGTAGACATCGTATTCCAAAAATTTAGCTGTTTGTGATTCCACTATTCCAATCTTTCCTTCTCTACAGTAAAAGTTATAGCCTTAAAATAGTCGAGATATCTTACTAAATAGCAATGAGAGGAATGAGTATGCTATCTTTCTTTATAAGGATTATACTACCTCAATCAGGCAGCTCCATACACGAATGTGTGCAAGGCTGAGTTTTTAACTTTTAAATAATCAGGTAGACTAGTCCTGCTCTGCATTGACTTCTTCAAGTCCTTTAGGGAGCAGTTATACCTTTCGAAAACACACCATTATGCTCAAAACTACTCGACATAGTGAATTAAGTCACT
Source organism: Erythroxylum raimondii (assembly GCA_027563555.1). Classification (NCBI taxonomy): domain Eukaryota; kingdom Viridiplantae; phylum Streptophyta; class Magnoliopsida; order Malpighiales; family Erythroxylaceae; genus Erythroxylum; species Erythroxylum raimondii. The sequence goes on along the minus strand of JAOQMN010000006.1, from coordinate 7,192,649 downwards.
ATTCTAACTGATTCCAAATATATGGTAAATGGATATTTTAAAGTCCTGAAACATCATGTTGCCATGATATTCTCCTCTACGGTCAAATTTGACTATCTTGATGAATTTTCCTAATTAGTTCTCAACCTTTCAGTCTTTAAGCAAGAATATATAACTATGATTATCATCAACAAATGTCATAATACATTTGGAATTGCACAATGCAATTGTATAAGATCTATTGATATCTTTATGTATCAGACTCAAAGAGTCAGAAGCATAAGTTGATCTCAATATCCTTATTAGTCAACTTACCCCCGCAACAGTCAGCACATGTTCCCATATCATCATAATCTAGAATTGAGAAATGTTTTCCTTGATTAATCTCTCAATCCTAGCTCTGGAAATGTGGCTTAAACTTTTATGCCACACCATGTATGACTTCTCATTCATCAGGGTCCTTCATTTCATGAATAGTTTAGCAAGATACGAAGAAGCATATATCTAATTCAAGGTAAGACATATTCTATACAAACCATATGACAAGAAAGTTGTACCATTATGTTTTGCATTAGACAATAACTGTACAACAAAAGCATTAAATACAAAACATTAACCCTCTTTGTCAAAAATTGATCAAAAGATCACATATAAAACGTGTTATGTAAAACCCAAATGAACCTTACAACGCGGTTTAATACATACATTCCTTATAGATATTACTTCTACTTCTTCATTGTTGTCAACCATTAGTTCCTCCTTCCCTTTAATTTGGCTTTATCCTAGATATGAACCACTGCATTGTGGAAGCACCTTGATCAGATGTTCCACTATATGGCCACCAAATATTTAATGCGATTATCGCAAATCAGATTCATAAATTGTAAGCCAAGGAGTTACTTGAAGGTCTCAGTCCTTCCTTTTAAATCTCATACTACTAGTTTCTTTATGTCCCTAGGACCTTTACCATCACTGGATTGACTAGCGTTAGCATGTAGAGAAGATTTGAACTTTCTACCTTTGAACTTAGCAGGTTTCATCTTTGTCTTCCCTTTAGTTGCTTTGAGGGTTGTAGGAGTAGAACACAATGGGCTATCAAAGCATTGAAGTCCCATTCCCCATCTAGCGAGTAATATGTCATCACCAGATTACTAAACTCTGGAGGGAGTGTATTTAGAGTCTAATGAACAATGAAGACATAAAGAAGAGGAATGTTCAACATCTTCAATCTACTGTGAAGCTGAATCATTCTCGATATGTACTCCATCATTCCCCTTTCTCCCATATACTTTATGGAGAATAATTCTTTCATCAAGGCATTTGTCTCAACATTAGGTGAGACTGTGTATCTTTGGGAGACATTATCAAGAAACTCCTTTGCTATGTCTGTGTCTGAAAGTCCACTTAGTAGATGGTTAGGTATGGATCTCTTAATGGTCATCAGACATAATCTATTAGACTGATCCCAGGCTTCATAGGCTGCTTTATAAGCTCTCGAGTTCATAGATGTAGGTGGAGATGGCCTATCCATCCGTATGGTCATATCAACCACAACTATCTTTATAGCATTCAATACACCCTTTGTCTACTTCTTCGTATTGCAACCGGTCAAGGTTTCAATGGTGACATTGATTTTGTTGATTGAAAAGGTGACTTCAAAATGATAATGTTTAAATCATCACAAATGTAGGACAACTACAATACTTAAAGCCATTAAATAGTATCTTTATTGAAAATCCGGTCACATATAATATGAAACACCTGTGAGATGAATACGTAATATATGCAACTAGACCTCCACATAAAAGCGATGAGAGTACAAACTATCAACTCTTGTGACAGTACCACCTGTGGTTGAATAGGTCATTCAAGCAACGACTTTCCTATATCCAATGCCTTTATGCACATCTCAAAAACTCATGTAAGGCCAACACTTATGGGCAGAATAACCAAACATAAGACCAGAGATATCCCCTAATGTGTAAGCAGAACAATTCAAAATACTGACTCGAAAGGCCACTGTGGTGACTGCATTCTCATCAGCACTCAAAAAGTCCACAAACACAAGGGATACATCTTTATGTTATCCTCACATTCTTTATGGGCATATGGTATGTGATAATGTAATATCAATAAATGCAAGAATCTAAATGCATAGTCTTATTGTCACACACTCGTGCTGAAGACATCCTCCGAAAAGTTCATTTGAGACTTTCGTAAAAGAAAAATCTCAGTAAAGTGACTATCGTGCGTCACCGGATATTGAACCAACCACTCAGGACATGAGAACCTCATATATCTCCTATATGTCAAATTCGATGCACAAAAATTCACTCAAAAATAGTTTTAAAATGTCTTCATTCCTTTTCCGAGCGATTATCATGCAATCCCGAACACTGAGCATGAGACCCGAGACACGAAAACTTGAAGTATCTCCCTCATGTGATGCCCGAAGCATGAAAATTCACTCAAAATTGGATTCAAAATATCTTAATTCCTTTTCTAGAGTTAAACTTTAATTTATTACTAATGTAATAAATCCAAAATGGAAAAATTCACTTTATGAATTTTCCGGACCCAAAAATTGACCCAAACACCCCGGGGCAACCTTACAGAAAATCTAAAATTTGTGTTTTTTTTAATACTGTAGCTGTCTGTACGGCTAACGTCTACACTGCGTCAACGCATTGTAGCACTGACGTCATCCGTTGACATCAGCCGCAAGTGGAGAATGCTGCGAGTGCAATACATGCGCCGCCCAGCGACACGCCTCAATAGTGAATGGCTCGTTCGTAACGCGCGAGCTTATCTGATGACGCGTGCAACGCGGCACGACATGGTCCACCCACATGTCGACATGTGTCTGGCGTCGCACTCACCAGACGTATCGCCCCTCGAAGCGGCACACGGGCCCAACAGTCTTTGTCACCTTTATTGAAAAATGGCGAGTTCCGGGCCGATTTTTCGCGCTTCCGAGCTCGTTTTGGACCCATCACAAGGTCGATATGGGTCCGGACCACACTGATTGAAATTTATTTTTCACCCGAACTTCGATCCATTTATTTAGATCATTTATTAGGTCACGTTATTATTTTTATCTGGATCAAATTACGTAACTTAATTAATAAGTTATTAAAAAATCAAAAAATTGCCTAACTATATAAAAAAGTACAAAATTATTCAACGTGGGGGTCGCTTGGAGTTCTTACGTTGATTACAAGACACCGTGATTATAGGAGGGAAATGTACACGTACCATTTGAGCTAAAGTTACAATTAGCAATCCTTAAAACAGGTGGAAACGAGGGGAATTATGGGCGAATATTTAAGTCGAACGAAGAGTGGACTTTTGAACGAGATCATGAAGCACAAGATAAGCCGAAGGACTAATCCTGTAAACCATTTGTATTCAACCTTATGAATGTTGTTTGGCATTATACGAAACGTCTTCTATATGTTCAACCTTAGAATATGTAGGACCACTAGAATGAATTGAGATTCACCAATTGAATAAGTGAGCCACATCAAATCCCTATTCTTAGGTTAAGAGAAGAAATCATCACGCATAAGAACAGGAAAATAAAAATATTTTGTTTCTATAAATTAATATTGCTTACGCCTTCATCCTATAATTAAGTGCATTGTCCAATATTTTACCTTAAACATCTCGAAGGCCGATTGGCCTTCTGAACCACCATATCAAACCGTTGGCGAAATATGGTAAATGACATAGACACGAAATGGTAAGGATTGTGATACAAAGATGAAAAATGAAAAGATTGGTCATTTGTAAATGCTTCTGAGATCGGAAAGGGATCTAACTTTGGAATCTTAATTCCAACTTTAACTGTTTGCCAATTGACTTGATCAAATCGCCTCCCATGCTTGCATTATTGTTCTTAATTTGTGCAATCTATCTAACCTTACACGGTTACACCCCAGTGATGTGATGTTCTAAAGAATGAGATTAGGGATTGACCAGCGCAAAAGTCATCTGTTTCTTTCAATAATGCATTCATTGAGAAGTGGAAACATTGATGCATAATCTAGTAACGTAATATTTTATCTAACAATTAAATTGTATAAAGCAAAATTGTACTTGAATTTGTGGAGAAGTAAAGACACAGTCTTCACCGCAGAGTCGACATTAGTTCTTGAAGACGATTATTATATATAGAAACATAACCCCACTTTCTTTCTCTCTCTAAAAGACGCCTCAACCCAGTTTGCAAAAATAATCCATTAGGCCAGGCGTCCGCTTTCTTGCTAAATTATTTTCAATAAAATTTGAAGTATTGTATTCACTGACTATTTTTTTGTCATTATTTGTACATTGCTTGTGCAAACTACCGAGGATAGGACCAGCCCTCACCAAACATAAGCTAGATAGGCAATCCAAAAACCATTTCCAACCCTTAATTCAATCCTTTTGGGGTAATTCAGAAATACCCAATTCCTATTTTTTATATTTCTTGTTTTTCTACTCTTTTAACTCTGTGGCGTTTAGGGTTGTTTTTGTGCATAAGGTTTTAAATTGTGGTCTTTGTTATGTTTCATTTCGTAGTTCTGTGATCCAGTTTGCAATTTGATGGTGCAGATTCTGGAACTGGAGAGGCGGGCTTTGTTTGGAATTGAGATAGGAAGTGGATATTGGAGGTGGATGGTGGGAATTTAATTGGAGGTGGAGATTGTGTAAATAATTTGATACTATGGATAAATTTTGCTGTTTTAATTCTCCCTACTCCCAGGTAAATGTCCTAATTTCTTCTATTTCAACTTGATGTTCCTGGTCTGTCCATGTTTAATTTACTGGGTTACAAGCTCACTTCATCATTGGGCTATTAAATGATTCAGAAACATGGGACTACGCACAAGTGTGGATCTCTTATGTGTAGGCTTTGAGAAGTTTATTCCGATTTCCCTCTTCTGATGGGAGTTCTGCAGAATTCTGCTCATTTTGGAATTCAATTGTGTCATTTTAGCTGGTTGCAGATAGCATCACCTATATGGTTGTTGGGGTGATTCTAGGTATATGGGGTATCGCTACTCACACTCTGCGTTGCCTGTTGAAGGGTTGGACTGGCAATTTTCTTTTGATCTATCAAAAGTGACAGTTTAGGCTTTTGGTGGTTGATTTGACTGCTTTGGAAAGTTGATCTAGATCGTCTATTAGGTTCTGGAATTTTAAATCCCCTTGTTTCAGCTCGTGTTCCTAGGAGATCAGGAGTATGCAAATTTGCTCTATCAAAATTGAAAGACTTGTACCAGGTTGTATGAATTGAGGCGTGGGTTTAAATTTCAGTCGTTATATCCTGTGCTTCCCTGTCTATAATCATAATAAATAAAACATGGTTTTGTAGTTTGATTCATTTTGCTTTGTTAGTGTATCTGTGCTTCACATATGTGGTAATTTTTGTTCTTTGATGGTATTGTTGCTGCCTGAATTGGAGCTTACATTTCTTGCCTGTTTTAAAGAATGTCATAATGAGATTAAGTTTTGGTTTTACCAACATGTAGCTTGTAGGGGGCCGTTCATCATCTACCACTGGCAGGGGTAAAAGCCACGAGGGTTATGCCAAGTATGGATACAGCTTAGTAAAGGGGAAAGCTAATCATCCAATGGAGGATTATCATGTTGCGAAGTTTATGCAGGTTCAAGGACATGAATTAGGACTCTTTGCTATTTATGATGGTCATTTGGGAGATGAGGTACCTGCATATCTACAAGAGCATCTATTTACCAATATCTTAAATGAGGTCAGAGATCTTCAAACTTCTCAATACAGCTTAACTTTTTCTTTTTGTCTAGTTAGTACTGATTTGTATATAATCTAACAGTTTATTGGTACCATTTTAGGAAGAGTTTTGGGTTGATCCTGGCAGATCTATCTCAAAAGCCTATGAAAGGACGGACCAGGCTATCCTCTCTCATAGTTCTGATCTGGGGCGGGGTGGGTCAACAGCCGTGACTGCAATTTCAATAGATGGAAGAAGATTGTGGGTAGCTAATGTAGGAGATTCAAGAGCAGTGCTTTCAAGAGGCGGCAAAGCAATACAAATGACAACAGATCATGAACCAAATACTGAACGGGGCAGCATAGAAACCAGAGGAGGGTTTGTGTCAAACATGCCAGGTTTGTCTGCATGATGCTTTACTAAAGCTAGCATGTACTCTTGTGAAATTGGAACTTCCATGGCATTTTGTAATCTAACTTCACTTGTGTCATTAAGAATTGTTTTGCCTCGCTTATTTCCTTCAGTTCCTATTTCTTTGTTCCTCTTGCAAATTGATAATTTAACTTGGTATATTTGTGATAGTTAGGTAGAACTATTTAGGTCAATGGCTAAGGTGAAGTTATTTTATGTTGTTTATGACACAAACCAGTTTGCCCTTATATTCCTAGAAAGCAAAGTACATCACATCTGCAGGGACAAGTTTCAGCTTCTGCAACCAATCATGTGTAAACTTAGCTCATCAAGCAACAAACCCTTTTGCCATTTCATGGTGGATGAAATGTCATGTAGTTCACATGCTCAGGTTGAGAATGTCATTTTTCACATAGATGTGAGGTTATCACCTAAATTAAATATCTCAGGGCTTTGAAATTAGTATCAATCAATGTTTGGAATTGGTCAATATTTGGGTTACATAGACTTGAGAACCATTTATATGTGCCAATGCATGATATGTTCCTTCTAGTTTAATTTTTCAAATATATCAATATTTCAGCAATCTATTAATTCCATTCTGGCTTCATTTGTGATGACAGTCTCCAATGCTTGGTGATTTCTTAAATGTGTTGGTTCGTGCATTGTCTCATCTGCTTTTTGTAGATAAGCTATTTCATTATGGAGAATATGATTAAGCTAAGCTATATTTCAGAAAACATAGACTATCTAAAGCATGACTAACCTAGGCTTTACTAAAAATAAAATGTCTGTTTATCGTATGATTATATCTGCTAAGTTTATTCATAGAATATTGAAGTTTTTCTTGTATTGTTTTCACGATGGTGAGATTCTACATGCGTGTTCCAGGAGAATTTCACGTTGTACTTGCTTTTTGCTGTTATGATACATGGTTGGGGGTTGGCCTAAATTTAAGAAGTATTTATTGTCATGCCAAATTTTATTCAGGTGATGTGCCCAGAGTGAATGGCCAGTTGGCAGTATCTCGTGCTTTTGGTGACAAGACCCTTAAGTCACATTTGCGATCAGATCCAGACATTCAACCTACTGACATAGATGAAAATACGGATGTTTTAATTCTCGCAAGTGATGGTCTATGGAAGGTGATTTATCTCAAATTTGGCTAGCTGTATCTTGTGAGGCATCTGGTTGTCGGTTTTTCCAACTGTATTGTAATGGCAAAAAGGAAAATTGATGATTTATCCTTATATTAGGCTGCTTTTCTTTCTCTTAAACAACACAGGTAATGTCGAACCAGGAGGCCATTGATATAGCAAGAAGGATCAAAGACCCAATGAAAGCAGCTAAGCAGCTAACCACTGAAGCATTAAGAAAAGACAGCAAAGACGACATATCTTGTGTTGTCGTTAGATTTAGAGCATAAGACCTTTAAAACACGGTTCTTCTATTGATGTCAGTATATACACCTCCTGGAAGTGTCTTCCTACACAGGTTACTGATTTGTGCATTACAAAACAAATCATTCATACTGGTGGCATATGCTGCAATCAGCTCTGCAGTCGTTGGGTCCTGCCAAAGGAATTCCAAGAATGGCAGTGAGAGTTTTGTACATTTATTTTGATTCATTAGGCTTTGTGCTTGATATTGTTTGATTTCTTTGTGGGAGTGAGTTAGAAATCTGACATATATTGTCTTCTATTATGCCATTGTTTGTGTTTACCAAGATTCAAGAAGTAATCAGTATGTAGTGAGTATATGGAAGTTCGATCCTTGACATTTCGTTTAAAGCCCAACTTTGAATAAAAAGGTTGTCGATGGCCCCTTTGTATTTCAGTGTAAGGATTCTATTATGTGTTCTGCCGGTAGGAAATAGTCGAATTCGTCTTTTCTTTGTATTTTTTATTTTTCAGCATTTTGACCGAGCATAAGTAACACAAATATAAGTATATTGAATCTAACTGTAATTAAAAAATTGTGTTCATAAATCTATAAGAAATTGGCGATAGGTACATTCAGATCCTCATTCAATAATCCATCAAATTACATATTTTGTTGCGACATTTCAATCACATTAGGCTTAATCTAAAAATAATTAGCATTACCTTTTGACCTTGCAGTAGATTATACCTCCATAAGAGATTGCTTTACATACTTCATCATCGTCGTCATCTTATGTTGTCTCTTCATGGTCTCAAGTTGTATGTTTTATGTATTTTGGACTTCTTGTTTATTATGTTTTATTCAATTCCAATAAAGTGTTCTTTCTAGATTCGGATCTTAGTTAAGAAAAATGGAGTATTGGCTTATGTTTATATACCAAGTATAGCTTTGAAAGCAAAGTGAAACAAACATGTAAGGAAATACATTAAGAAATTTATAAAGAATTCTTTTTCAAAAGAAAAGAAATATACACATCTAGAAAATATTTAGTAAATCTTCTAAAAACCAATAGCCTTTCTGGCAATGACATTAAAAATTTGATGGGTTATTTTTTACTACTCAAGTTTTCTCTATTACGAAAAAATGGATATATGATTTTATATTTCGCAAAACACAAAACGATAATAAAATAAATTACTAAGGCAAGTGCACTTATTGTTTTCTATAATATAGTTTTAGTGAGTGTGAAAGTCAAATTTATGAGGATTGTAATTACTAATACTAACCATCTTTCTATTATATAATCCAATGAAACAAATGATTTTTTAAAATAAAATAACAAATAAAAACTAGTCAAAGCAATAGATAAAAAATAATAATAATTGATAGATAGATAAGATCAATATGAAAAATTCTTAATCATTCTTTCCTATGCTTAGATTTATCATGATTAATGTTTAATCTTTTTTTCTTGGACTGTTACGAATTCCAAAACTACAAATATATTCTTTCTCGAGATATATAGCCCATATCTTTAAGTTGATTTGTCGAATATTCTCTCTAATCAAAACCCCTTAAGAATGTCGTCATCATCATCATCACACCCAGTCTGAAATCCTACAATAAGGGGGCATTTGGTTAGAGCACGGGGTTTGATATGAATATGGGTATAATAGTAGAAGGGAATGGGAATGGGTATAAAAAATAAAAAATGATGTTTGATTTGTAACTTGGGTTTCTGTATTAATACCAATAATATTGTTTGGTTTGTTGCATT
>JAOQMN010000006.1:6802717-6816277 GCA_027563555.1 Erythroxylum raimondii | reverse complement strand
TTGTTTGTACATTACCACAACCATTATTTGTCTTATTATCATCTCCTTTTATCAGTTATTTCAATTTCTTTCTTGGCTCGTTACGAAAAGGAAGGCAAAGAATAATTGTTGTGGCAGATATTCCAAGCAATATTATAAATCCCGTATTGGCATTAATATGGGATTTGGTTCTAATACAATAATGTATTGATACAAGACAATATCATGTATTATTTCGGATAATTTTTTAAATTTATCAAAAAATCCTTGAATTTTTTTTATTGTAAAATAGTTACTCAATATATTGTATTATATAATTTATAATTTCATATCAAATCTATCTTTAAAAATTATAATAATATAAATTTAAAATAATAGCAATATATTTATTTTTATTAATATTATTTTCACATATTTCACGTATAAATGATGATTACAATTAATATGAAAAAAGTTTATTTAATCCACACAAATATAAACTTAAGAACTTATAATAAATAATAATTATATCAAAGCATCAAATAAAAGAATAATAAATATCTATGACTCTTTAACAATTATAATTTATAACAAGGGTTCACGTCGAGGAAGCAACCAACTAGAAGTGAAACCTAAAATAAAAACATTTCTAATTATATTTATAGTACATAATGCATATATAGAATAGAGGAGAAATAAAAGCTTGAAACTTTATTTAGTCAAATACTCGCTCAAATCTCATTGACCTCAATTCTTATTTGGTACAAAACTATCATTATTGAGAAGAGCTAGGGATAGAAACTAGGCCTGAGCTTGGCCCGAAATCAACGGGCTCGGCCTAGATTGACCTAATGTTAGGCTAGTTTTTTGAAAAATCAAGGCTCGAGCCGAGTTTAAGCTCAAGCCTGAACAGTCACATCGTTTTGTATTTTTAATTACAAAAAAATTATGTTGGGTCAAGTAGGGCTTGGGGTCGAATCGAGTTGTCACAGACCTGATTGGGCTCAAGATTGGACCCGTTGCCTTAGGCCAAATGAGGCCTTGAGTCGAGCCCAAGTCCAAATAATACTAGCTCATTGCTATCCTTAAGAGGAGTCTCATCATCACCACCATTCAAATTCATTGCACCAAATGATATGTTAATATTTTCTCATCCAATATTTTCTTCCCAAGTCACGCTCATCTATTAAATTTGGTTCCTCATAAGCTCAATTCATCAAATGATCGAAATGATCAAAGCAAATTGGATCTACAAAACTACTTGTTCTATTAAAAGTCATAATAAACAATAAAATTAAATTATTAAGAAATGACAAAAAGTTATTTCTAACTTAATAACAATAATAATATACCTTTCCTCAAGCTTTAAATTGTATCAAACAAGACCATGTCGTTTAATCTTTTATGCTCCAATCAATTCTTTTTCTTGAAATTGATGAATTCAAATGTGCTCCAATTCCTTTTACACACTATTGCACTCATATATTAACTTAGAATTCGAATTGCAAATCTTTGCAATTTTAGAAAACCACATCCAAATTGGTCTCACTAAGCAATTGTAAGTTGTAAGACAACAAAAGTAGCATTATAAATAAAATAAAGTGATGATTAATTTTCAACAAGTAACAAAAGTGAAAAAAATGGATTAAGTTTGTCTCTTTAACGAATAGCAATTGGCACCCCCAAAATCACCATAAGCATCCTTATAAATCTCCATTTATGAGCTTAGGAGATCTTGCATCATCTCATAAGTAATAATTATTGTAATAGTTAATAGCATTCCTTTATTAACTTCAGCTTGCTTTGTAAAACTTGGTCTAAAATGGACAGTAGGATTAAAAAATTCCTCAACTATAAACAACGAAAAGTAAAGTTGTCTTTCCTATCTCTCATTGATGACTGTAAGATAAGATGTGTACAAAGAATACCTATTTTCATATTGGCATTGATTCCTTCATTTGCCCTCTCCATGGCATCATAAAAATAACTCATTATTGCCTTCTCATCACTATCAGCTAGACGAAGTAACCTTACCAAAGCTCACAAACTCAAATGACAAATTGACATTGGAACTAAAATTCATTATCTTTAAGTATAATTTTAGAAATCTACAATCTAGCATTAGACCTAGCATATTGAGATGCAACTCACTTGTCACTTGTAAATATTTGTCTCAGCTCTTTCTTCACCATATTAAAACACTAAAGTGATAAGAAATTAGTTGCAAATCTTGTATCAATAGGACGACACAAATTCCTACAATTGGTGAAATCCTTTCTCATTAAATTCTAGACCCATGCACGATTGTAGATGAATTAGGCCACTTTCTTTGCTTTATGCAAAGTCTCATCAATAATAGGAAAATACCTAGCGTCTACTATATTTTACAACATCAACTTAATGCAATATGCGGTATAAGAAGTTCAATAAAAAGAATTATACTTACTTTGCAATCTTCTTCTAGTTGTTTTATAAGTAGAATCATTATCAGTAATGAACTGAACAATATTTTCTGGCCTAACTTCATTCACAACTTCATCAAATATTTCAAATAGAGTATCAACATTCCTAACAAGTTCAGATGCATTAATAGACTTAAAAAACATTGTCCTCTTTGCAGAATAAAGCTAAAAAATAATAATAGACTCATGTCTTCTATTTATCCAACCATCACATATAAATGAACACCTATAAGTAGCCTAACTCATTATTCTTTCATCTAAATAACTTAATTTTATAAACAAAGCTACTCAAAAGTTTAAGTATGTAGTTATCAATTGAAGGAGCTTTGTATCCTGGATCATATAAGGTAATAGGATCCACCATAGGCTGATAATAATAAGATTGGGCAGCATTGAATGTTATACCTGAATTATACCACCTTCTAGTCATTGCCATGTTCACATTATGAGACACTTCTCTAGATTGTAAGGCACTACGGATTGAAGGTTAAGCTTCAAGAGTTGTTCGTGATGCAAAAAAATTGGACACCCGTCTTCTTCTTTTTCTAACAGCAAGTGCAATATTTCCTTCTTAGTGGTTAGGAATACTACGACCTTCAACATCTCCACTATCATCATGAACACCAACAAAAAAACTTTCACTATCAATTTCATAGTTCAATCTTTTCCTTTTATTTTCTCATGTTGATACTCTTCAAGCAATGTCTTCATTTGTCATTTGACATCAAGACTCACTTTCTTACAAGGCTCCAAATCACCTTTGATCTTAATTAAATGCTTCTTTAATCTGGTGATTCCCCCACCTTTCAAATTCTTATTACAATACAAACAAATATTATGGTTATTCACTTCAGAAACTAATCTAGCATGAGCCTAAGTTGGATCATCAAATCTTCATTTACCATAAGCGACTAAATTATCAGGTGTACTTGAACTTCCTTCCATTTATCTATAAAAATAAACGAAGATAAATATTAAAATTAACTTAATAAATTTGTATCAAAATCAAGTTTTGTATAACAATAGTAAGAAATAGAGCAACAATAGTTCCTTAACAGTCATATGATATATACATATAGTGACCTTCATAAACTTATATAAATGATTTCTTAAGAAAATTTGACAATTAAGCACATTTTATCTAAAACCATAACTCACAATTATAACTCATTTTGTGTAATTACATAACTCTACTATAACGTCACTATTATAACCATTTTGTATGATTAGATAATTCAACCATAACTCACAACTATAACTCATTTTGTGAGATTACATAATTTAAACATAAACTCATAATCACAACTCATTTTGTGTAATCACATAATTCAACCATAAAGTCATAAATATAACCCATTTTGTGTGATTATACGATTCAAACATAAACTCACATCTTTAACTTAATTTGTACAATCACATAATTCAACCTAAATTAACTAACCCATTTTGTATCTTAACAAATCAATTGATAATATATAACCTAGTTTATAATAAAGACCAACATTTAATTCAATATTTCTCATATTTCAAGCAATAACACAAACTTCAATTTTGTATTGAATGATTGAATCCCCAATTTCTAATATCCAAACAACACAAATGACCATACCTCTAAAATTTCAGATTCCATATACTATAATTCTATATAAAATCCTCACTCTCATTCCTCGTTTTCAAAATTTAGATAAAACAAACCCATTTATCTACTATCCTTAATTTCTAAAATGTAGTTTCCAAACTCACAAGTCACAATTTAGTAATTCACAACTATAAGTCACTTACACACATAACAACTACTCAATTATGAATTAACTTGTCACTCAACATTAAGCAACGTAACACAACACAAATCAACACTCAACACATTGCACATTGTACATTGCACATTGCACATTGCACTTCACATTACAAATTTTCAATTGTTCAAGGGTGAATTAGAAATTCAGAATGGCTTAAGGTGACTGGCAGTTGCAATTTGCAACTTTGAGGCTTGAAAAGGTGATAGTGGTATAGGAGGGAGCATGAGGTGATTGCGCAAGCTAGGCAATGTGACCGGCAAATCGAGGCGAGGTAATTGACGAGGCAAGGTAGGCCAGGTAGGTAGGTAAGACAGACGAGGCAGTGGTGAGAGTGGAAGTATAAGTAAACCAAGCAAATAGGTTGGTGGGGGGTTCGGGTTAATGACGAGAGGATTAAATAGTTAGATTTGTTTAATTTACATTTTAGTCTAACATTTTTTAAAATTTATATTCCAGTCCCAAAATTTTGATGGTATTTCAGTACTGACTAATGGTACAAAATGAGTGGGTACCATACTATATCGTACTAGTTGGTACTACTCAATATGGTACAGTACCCACATCTCTGATTCTAAGGTCAAAAAGCTATAACATTCAGAAATAGTAATTTAATTAGGTGATAATATACATCGTATCTTGTGTAATTACATAAGATACGTAAATTAAAGAAATTGTGTATTACAAAATCAACTTTTAAAAATTGCATTACTAATTGTCATATCTTCCCCTACTTATAATTTATACTCACTTTATATTATTCTTTGTTTGTCCAAGTTAGATCAACATTTCAATTTAATGTCGACTTTTTTTATTTCTTCCTATAAACAAGAAGTTAGAAGCTTGAGTTCTCTCCATATTCGGTGCCATATCTCGTCTCCCTAAATTTGTTAATTGTCCATCACTTACCCTTTTTTCTTTGATCTGCAATTCTTTAAAACAAAAATATTGTTTGAGTTCATTAATTAAGAAAAAATGGTTATTAATAATTAATTGTTGATGGCTTAAAATAAATTAGTCCATTGGGCTAAACGACTATTCTGTCAAATGAAGTTAGCCTAGAGATGTAATCTTAATAAATGTTTAACGAAAGAATTTATGGACAACAAAAAATTAGGGATGTGAGACAAACCGTGTTTAATTAGTGGAAGTCTAGGATATGGAAGTTGAGAAAATAGTGGGAGGTAGTTAATAAAAACATAACTAAGTAAGCTGGAAGTTAATAAGTTACTTAAGGTTGAATTTTAGGATATGGGAGTTAATGAGATAGTGAGAGGTAATTAGATAAAATGTAGAAAAGTGGATAGTTATAGCAAAAATTAACTAAGGCTGAGAAGATTATAAATTCACCAGCACTTAGACAATGAAGAGGACGAACACCATATAAAAAAAACACAATCTCTAGACAACCTTCAAAAGGAAAAAAAAACTTCAAACACGCTTTGCTACAACTTTTCTAGCTTTTTTACATTATTTATTCATTTTTATTCCAAATTTCCTTTGTAGCTTGTATTTTCCTTTTCGCTTAAATCAAATCATCTCTATTTCCCACACATTTAGGTATTTTCGTAGTTTAGAATTATATATTCTAAGTTTTCTAAAGCCCACTTATATTGTCAATAGGAAGTCAAGTAAAAATTTTGGGAGAATTCCTCCTTCGCATGCCCGAATTCTAGGTTAACACCAAATAATTTGACATGCTCTATGGGACCATGATGCCATGAATACATAATCGAAAAGAAATCACCTTGCCTTCAACCCTAGAAGAAGAAGTCCCTACAACTGTAGGGAATGATTGTTATATATCCTAAATGGTGGAAAATCTTAAGAAGTTGACCTCGCCTTCAGCTAACTTTCCTACTGGTGAGAATCGAAAATCACTACAATGGAACAATGTTGTTTTGTTGTTTATACAAACGAATTTCCAAAATTGAGTCTAATTTGACTTCTATGGTCGACGTAATCAAAATATTGACAAAAAAGGTTAACAATTTGTTTGCTACTCTAATAAAATTTACTAGGTAGAATTTGCATACTTTAGCAATGCAAAATCTCTAAAGGACTCTGGGGCATCTTGTTCCTAATGCAATGGAATTCGGAGAATGTAGTTGCCTTCCAACTCCTACCTTTATAGATGAAAGATATATCCCTTGTATGAAATAGATGATATCTTCATGGTGCCTCCTCTCGTTAATCTTGGTAATAGCCGAAATTCAGTCAAGACTCAAATTTCTAATAGAAAGGGATTTAGTGGGGAGGATGAAGCTAATGGTCCACAATATGGTTTTGGGGTAACATTGCAGCTGTAAATTGCAATATCATTATTCCCCACCATAAATGAGATTACAAGTTGATCTCGAAGCTATCAAATAAGTTATTTAGGAATTGTATGGGCCTAGTTGAATACAACTTGGTTTTCTAGAATTTCATAAGTCTTATCTAAAATATATTGATCGTAAGAATCCTTATCCTTGTGGCTACCTAATTCCCAAATTCAACTTATTTTCTAGTGAATATGGTCAATCCACCATTGAGCACATTACCAAATTCAACAACATTGTGGAGAATTAGCCAACTTTAACTACTTTAAGCTCAAGTTGTTCCCAAATTTATTAACAAGAACTTCCTTTTCTTGATATGATTTGTTGTAGAGGAATTATATTTTTTCTTGGTTTGAAATGAAAAGATTGTTTCATACTCAATTTTTAAGATTGAGCCCAAAATTAGCATAACTGAGTTATCAAAGGTCACTCAGAAGAGTAATGAGAATGTTGACATGTTCATCACTCATTTTAAGAAAATGAAAAGTTGATCTTCGAATCACGTTTTTAAAAATCGAATATGTGAAATTAACTGAAAAAGGGTTGGACATTGAATTATGGAAGAAATTCTAAGGCAAGGAATTTTGTGATTTCTATGAACAGGTAGCAAAAGTTTGCAAATGTAAAGAAATCCTTAAGAAAGAAGGTCACTTAAAGAAAGAAAATTTTAGTAGGCACTTATATCACCAAGACAAATTCTTATGATTCGGTAACAGGCAAAGGTAACATCCCTTAAAAGTATGTTTGCCCCTTTTTTAGACTAAATCCCTGGAAGTCAAAAGGAAAATGTAGGCTCCATCTACTCAAGTTCATTACACCTTTCACACCTCCAAAATAGAGGAGATCATTGATTATTTATTGCAAGAAAATTTTACCACCTTACCCCTAAAGCATAGAATTCATATGAAAAAGGAAATCAAAGGTAGTGATTATTGCAAATATCGCAATACTTGGGGTCACTTGACAAATCCATATTGGGGATTTAAGAATGTGGTTTAATATACATGATCAATAAGGAAATTTTGTTGTTCGTGAGTTGACCAAACTATAATGATATATGAAGAGTTCTTCCCACTAGTGGCAATCATTAAAGCCACTAAATTCAACTTACTCTTATTATTAGATGTCAAAAAGAAGTTGAAGATTTAGCTTTTAGCATTAGCATCGAATTTAAGAACTAATGTTTTTGTTCCTAATTATAATACCAACTTTAGGAATGAAGGCATTGAATTCCTAAAATTCAATAGAAGGTATAAATTTAGGGAAAATCACCAAGCAGAATTTAACCAAGTTTATAGGAAAAGATATAAACCTCAAAATTTGAGTTCTCAACTTAGACAGACTAGATTTAAAGTGCCACCACAGGTTCTACCATCCTGACATTGGTAGCAAGTAAGACATCTCAGGAATCCAATACCCTTAACTTTAACTCAAAAAATACAACTTTAGCGCTACAGATGCACTGCCAAGTTTGAGAAAAATAAGCTTGCGTTGTTGGAGAAGCCAGCTTCAAGAAAATCATCTCGTGTGAAACTTGTTTTCTTTTAAGAAAACACGAAGGATCCTAACAATAAAAAGGCAAGGGTAGAATTCGTCAATAAAAATTGAGACAAGATAAAAGAGAACCTTAGATTTTATAGCAAATCAACTTGCTTTGAGAGTTGGGATAAGGATTCTAATGAATTCATTAGGATTGGGGAAATTCATATTCAAGTTCTATGTGCTATTATTTCTATAAAACTTTGGGTTTCATTTGACAAATCTAGTGTAAAGAATGTTGAAACCCATCTTGAGAAAAAAGAGTGTAGAGTGTCAATATTGGCAACAGGACTAGGAATTCTAGAAAATGTGGAATTGGAAGCTGAGTTTATGACACAACATATAAGACCTCTATATCTTGAGGCCCATATCAATAGAAGATTGTTAGTCCTTAATGGCACCTAAGGGGGTTGAATTAGGTGTTTACAAAATTTTACATTTTTTAAAACAATATACTCAATTAACAATAATCAATATAAATAAGTATGAGCAAATTAGTTAATATAATTTAATCAACCAATTGAACAATAATTTAAAAATATAAGGAGGAGAGAACATAAATCGATTTATAGTGGTTCATAAAACAACTCTTGCCTACATCCATCTCAAGACTCTTCTTAGATTTTACTATAATTCTTCTTTCAAGGCAAAGAATAACCATTGTACAATCTTTTTTGGTAAAGAGGAACCCTTCTTACAATCTTCTTCTAAGGTGATAAGGAACCTTATTGCCGCTTGGATCGCCCCCAAGTACAATATTCAATAACCCAATAAAGTATTACAACTAAAAATTAGCTCACTTGTTCACTTAATAACTCCACAATGTCTCACTCACATAAATATGACAAAATGATGACCAACTAATTGAAGAACTCTTAGAAATGTTTGTATACAACATCCAAAACCTTCTTGATGCAAAAACTAATAAGAAAAAACCTATTTATAGTGTTTTGGGAGCCAAAATAGTCGTTCGTGCTAAAAATTAGCCATTACAATAGCTATATATAGTGCACTATACTAGACCAGTATGCATTTACAACACTAGATTCACTAATATTAGTCGACCAATACATCAACCAATATTACTACAAACTCATAGTACATGGTTTTAACAACTTCAAATGCTTAAAAACAATTTGTTTAATCCAAATATGATTAAAACACTTCCTAAAATATTCTCCAAAGATTATTTGAAAGATGAAGAGGCTTTTATATTAAAATTAAAAATTTTAATGCCTCTTGATGAATATAAAGACTTATGTAATGAATTAAGATGAATGATTATGCATAGTGAGCCTTTTAGATCATGAAATTAACAAGGTGAGCTAAAAATTATAATATAAAATTTGAACTTGTCTTAGTGAGCCTTGATTGTCTTTTGTTCTTATTTTGATCTTTATTTCATCAGTCGCAAACTTTAACTTTTGTTTATCAACTTCTTATATTATCTTCTCAAGTTTATGGATTTATTTTCTTCTAATATTACTTTTCATCAAAATAATAAACACATTAATAGTAATTATGTTTTGTTATCAACAAAACATTAATTGGAACCTCCTTTAGTTCAACAAGGAACAACTTTAAGAGTTTTGGTCGATAAAGGGTCTGCAATAAATAGGATACCGACTAAAATGATGATAGCTTTAGGCAAAGTTGATGCAAACTTGATCCCAATTGAATTACATGTTCCTGCATTCAATGTTGAAAATATTAGAGCATAGGAAATTCTTCCTATAAATATTACAATAGGAGGAAAGACTTTGATAATAGCTTTCTTTATTGTTGACAACCAAACCAGCTATAAGCCTTGCTAGGGAGAGATTGGATCAAATCTAATTATTTCATTCCATCATCTATTCATTACCTTTTACTTTTATGGAAAGGAGATGAAGTAGAAATTTCTTTGGTTAATTTGTAGCCATTCGATACTAAAGTTGATGTAATGGAAGCAAAATTATATAGAGATCATATAAAGCCTGTATAAATTTAGAAGTCATATTGTTGTAAGGAAGGCAAAGAAAAGATGAAAAGGAGGTAGAAATATTTATAAAAATAACTACCATCATGTATGTTCCTATGCTAATGAATTTTCATATTATAAAGGAACCTGACAAGTGAATTCTCACAAAAGGAAAGAGCGTTAACTGCAACCATAGAGATCAAATATCAAATGCAACAAATTTTGTAGAATTTTGAAGAAATAAATAAATATGAAAATGCCAAATTGGTTTTTGAAGAAGAGGAACTACAAATGAGTGACAGAGGTATCCAAAAATTGCAATCTGCTCTTGAGAAGTTTGATGATTGTGGGAGCTAGAACCAAGAATCATTAGTTGAAGTGAATATAGGCATTCAAGAGAATTATGCAAAGTCTTATAAATTAGAACTAGTGAAAATTTTGAAAGAATTTGAAGAATGTTCACTTGGGACTATATTGAAATGCTAAAATTAAGTAGAACATTAGCAGAGCACAAACTTCCAACATAACCAGATTTTTCTCTCACCTTCAACCTTTTAGGCAGTGTTACAAAGAATTTGATCTTAGTAAAGAAAAAATTGAAAAATTATATGAGGTAATTTTTATTAGACCATCTAGATATACTAAGTAGTTGGCTAACATTGTGCCTGTACTTAAGAAGAATGAACAAATAAGAATTTATGTAGACTTTAGATATTTAAATGCAGTTATCCCTAAGGATGTATATGTAATCTCGATTGCAGATTCTTTAATAAATGTGATGATTGGTCATTCTTTATGCTCTTTTATGGAATGTTTTCCGAGTTATAACCAAAAATGATATTTCTAAAATAGCTTTTTGATGTCCAGGGTCAAATGGAACATTTAATGGGTTGTAATGTCTTTCATTCTAAAGAATACAAGAGCCACTTACCAGAGGCCATCAATGCCATTTTCCATTATTTGATAGGGCATAATTTTTACATAGATGATATTGTTGTGAAGTCAAAAAGAGTACAAATCATATCTAGGATTTGTGAGAAGCTTTTCATAGAATGAGAAGGCACAAAGTGAGGTTGGATCCCAGAAATATGTTTCCGAAATGAAAGCAGGGAACTTCCTAAGGTTTTTTATTCATAATAGAGGAATTAAATTAGATAAAAATAAAGCAAAAGCCATTCTCAAAGTGAAACCACCTAAGAATATGGAGCTTTAAAGGTTTCTAGGCTAGGTAAACTACGTAAGAAGATTCATTGCTAATTTGGTAGGTAAAATAAAAGAATTTTTAGACTTACTAGATTGAAGAATTCTATTGGGAGGAAAAGCATCAGGTGGCCTTCAACAGTATCAAAGAATACCTAACTAAACCTCCAGTGTTAATGCCCCCTAGAAACAGAATTTTGTTAAATTTGTATATTTCTTATATAAAAGAATCTATTGGATATCAATTGGCTCAGAGTAATAAGGTTGGCCATAAACAAGATATTTATTATTTGAGTAGAATTCTTAAACTAATAGAAATTAAGTATTTACCCATTGTTAATTTGTGCTTGACATTACATTTCTCTTATTCAAAATTAAAGCATTACTTATTGTAAAATAAAGTTTATGTGGTTTAATGAAATACATGTTGAATAAGTCAGCCTCTTAAGAAATATTAGGAAATAGCTTGTGACTCTTACATATTTCAACTTGATATATTACCCTCAGAAATTTGTAAAAGGTCAAGCATTAGCTAACTTTTTAGTAATCCATCCCTCAATTAAGATACAAAAGGATGTGGGACATTTAGTTCACAATTGTGAGAAAGAAGCCATAGGATTTGAAATTTGATGGATCTAGAATAGAAAAGTCATCTTGTGTTGGAGTAGTCATAATCATGCCAAATGGGACCAAAACTCTTCTCTCCATAAAAATGAACTTCCCATAGACTAATAATCAAGCAGAATAAAAAGGATTAGTAATTAGATTAAAACTTCCTGTTGATTTTGTAGCTAAAAAAGTCCTAATCAAAGGAGATTCGCAATTGATGTTATGTCAAGTGGTTGGGGAATATAAGTGCGTGAGTTTAATTTTACGACCTTATTATATTGCTGCTATCCAATTGTTAGAGCTCTTTAGTAATATAGAATTTCAATATATTCAGCAAGGTAAAAATTAGGTGGCAAATGAACTTTCACAGAAAGAATTTTGAGTTGAAAATATCCAAAGATTGAGTCTATAAGTGTATTGTGGTATAATGAAAGTTCCAACCACCTATTTATAAGAGGGAAATTTCACTAGAAGTTTTTAACATTGATAACAAAGTAGCCTATGATCAAAGTGTGGAAATCAAAGATTTTATAGAAAATCCTAGCAAGAAAGTGTCCTTTAAACTTCAGCAATGAGCACTTAATTTTGTGTTAATTAAAGGAATTATGATTCGTCAAGGAAATGATGTACTCCTTTTAAGATGTGTTGGATGCCTGAGGCATTAACAAAAATGAGATAAGTTCATAAAGGGATATATGGAGCACATCAATCTTGAATAAAAATGAGATGGCTTATACATCAACATAGATACTATTGGCCAACCATCTTGAAAGATTTTATATCATATGCCAAAGACTATAAACAGTGTCAAAATATGGAAGAATTAAACAAATTCATGCATCTGAGTTTCATTATATAGTTAAACTATGACCATTTAGAGGATGGCCATTGACCTTATTGGGAAGATATATCCCCCGTCCTTAAAATATCATAGTTTTATTTTGTTGACCACACAAGACTTTACTAAATGAGTGGTAGCTCATCCTTTGAAGAAGGTTGATCAAACATATGTAGTTAAATCCATCAAGGAACAAATTATTCATCAATTTGGAATCCCTTAATTGATAACAAGTGATCAAGGAACCACGTCTATGGGCTATGAAGTTAGAGAATTGATTTCATATTATGCTTAGGCTAATGGTCAAGCCAAAGCATCAAACAAAATAATTATTGAGATTTTGGAGAAAATGTTATAGGAGAATCCTAGAGAATGGCAAAAGATTCTATCTAAAACATTATAAGTATATCATACTTCTAAGTGTGCCATTATAAGATTTAGCCCTTTTACCTTAACTTATGGACACAATGTCGTTCTTCCTATGGAAGTAATGGTTCAATCCTTGAGAGTAGCCGAAAAACAAATTTAGAAACTTCTAAGTTTTTAGAAAGGATGTTAATGGAATTAGAGGAGTTAAATAAAGTGTGATATTTGGCTTTTGAATAATATGATTATTCAAAAGAAAAAGGTGGAAAATTCAAAGATAAAAGAAATCACAAGCAAGAATTCTATGAGCTGGTTCTAGTGTGGAAGTTGATCCTACCATTGGGGATAAAAGCCAGAGAATGAGGTAAGTCTCGAAATTAGAGAGGGCCATTTTTAAAATTTATAGAGTTTTTAGTGGTATTGCCTATTTGTTACCTAGTTTAGAAAGTGAATCACATAGGCATTTTATCATTGTGAAGTATTTAAAACCTTATATACATACCCTTTTTGT
>JAOQMN010000006.1:6251538-6263572 GCA_027563555.1 Erythroxylum raimondii | reverse complement strand
TTTCACTTGCTTGCTGTCGTGTATACTTGTGATTTTCATATCTTTTTATTGCATTGCTCATTTTGAACTTTAATAACATTCATTGTTTCTTTTCTCAAGCAATCTTAGAGTCATTTAGGGATTTGTTGGGTTTGTCTTTTATAGCTTGTGTTTGGCATTAAGGTAGTCTAATAATAAAGCAAGGATTAGTCTTTTAGTAAGTTTTGGGTTTAGGAGAAGAAGATTTTAGCAGATTACGGATAGGTTCTTAGAACATCAGGACCCTTACAGGGAAATCATGGAATTAGTGAAAATTTTAGACAAATATAAAATTTATATAGCGTGCATCCAAGAGATAAAGTGGATGAAGTTTAAAGTGAAAGAGATTAATGAGTTCAAATTTTTTCAAGAAAAACAAAAATCACTTGGTGACTTTTAAAAGCAGAACCACAGAACTCAGATTGACTACTTCCTCATATGGTGGAACGATCGACCTAGTTGCAAAGATTGCAAGATGATATCTAATGCTTGCTTGTTAACTTAGCATAAATTGTTGGTTATGGATCTTATAATTAAGGGTTGGAGGAAGAAGAGATATCATAGGAGGTGTCCCAAGTCAGATAGTAGAACATAAAAGGAGAAATGGTAGAACAACTTAAAGATAGAGTAGTATATGAAGAAGAATGAAAATTAGAAGAGGATGCGAACCAGATGTGAAAAAGAGTAGCATCTCTTTTAAGGAAAGCAATTAATAAGATCTTAGGCGTTTCTAAAGTGCCTGGGAGTAATGAGATGGAGTCCTTGAGGTAGAATGAAGATGTGCAAGAAAAGGTTAAAATAAAAAGAGTTGTCTATAAAACTCTATTGGATAGCACCATAAAGATAGAGAGGATAATTAATAGAGAAAGTTACAAATTGATAAAGAAAAAGGTGAAGAAGATGGTCTTAAAAGCTAAAAGCAAAGCTTACAAGAAATTATACTAATGATTGGAAACTAAAGATGGAGAAAATGATATATTTAAGTTGGAGAAAGTTAAGGAACAGAAAGTAAGAGATTTAGATTAAGTATGTTATATAAAAGATGAAGCAGAGCGAATACTCGTAGTTAAAAATGACATCAACATACTTCTACAACCTTTTTAATGAAGGCGTAGAGGACAATATCTCTGTAAGCTATCATAGCACGTCCAAGAGATATCTTAACTTTATTTGTTGTCGGCAGATCACAAGAGAAAAAATTAAAAAAGCTTTAAAGGAGATAGAAGAGCAAAAGGATAACGGGGTCTGATGAGATACCTACAGAAGTGTAGAAAAACCTAAACAAAGGGGGTCTTACTTTGCTTTTAGAGGGATACGTTAGAAACGAAGTGTTTTAAATTGAGCAGAACTAAGACTGAGTACTTAGACTATAACTTTTCTGGTATAGAATGACTTGCGATGTGGAGGTAAAAATTGGTTCAAAAATTATATCAAAGAAAGAGTGTTTTAAATATTCAAGATCAATCATTCAAAGCAATAGAAAGATAAATGAAAGCATTATTCACCGTATTAGATCAGAGCGATTTAAATAGAGAAATACATCAGGAATTTTATGTGACAAAAAGATATCATTGAAGCTTAAGGGCAAATTTTATCGTGTAGTTCTATGGACAGAGTATTGGCCTATCAAACAAATACATAATCATAAGTTAATCATGGCAAAGGTGAAGATGCTCCATTAGATGTGCAATAGCACTAGAAGAGATGAAGTTAAAAATGTAATGGTAAGAGATAATAAAAAATTAAGAGAGACAGGACTTAGGTGGTTTGAAAATGTTAAGATGAGACGCCATGATGCTTTAGTGAGAAGATGCCAGAGGATTATACCTCAGGACTGTAAGAGAATTAAAAAGAAAGCCTAAGAAGAACTGGAGAGAGGTGATCAAGAATGATATGGCTCTGCTGAAACTTACTAAAAAGGTGATCCTTAATAGAAAACTTTAGTGTACTAGGATACGGGTAAGGGATCTCAATAGATAAGTCGTCTTTCTAATAAATCTTTTAAACATTTTTATTTGAGTCTTATATCTTAGTATTTAACCTAAACATTTAATATTTAGTACTTTCTTAATTATTTAGCCTAACATTTACTTACTTAGCTCAAACACTTTCTTATAATGGTTTGTTTGTTTTATTTATTTACTTGTCTGTCTTTTTTTGTGTATTTATTTACTTTTTTATTTTTTATTTTTATTCTTTACCTTGTTCTGTATTTATTGCATTAATTATTTCATATTTATATTTGTACATATTTTATTATTTTACTAATGATTATTATTATCTTTTATGTCTGCCTATTTTTATTTTTATTTTTCATTACTATTGCCTTATTATTGTAATATGTATCTTTTATTAATTTTTATTTTATATGTATTTTTTTATACGAGTCTATCAGAAACACTCTCTATCATTAGAGATAAAGCTACGTATTCCCAGACCTTGCATATCAACGAAACTTCTACTAGAATATTGTTGTTGTTTTTTACCATAGAAGGGCCTAAGATAATACTAGTATGATTTCCATCTCAGATTCTGAAATCTCTAATCTGACAATCACAACGAACAAGCAAGAATAATCCATCAAGATAAAGAATCACTAATACACCGAAAAACTCCAATTACTTCAAACAGGTTTTCTTAACATTTGATCAAGAAGCAATAATTTGGTTTAGGGATGGCAATGGGCGGCCTATGGGCTTAGATTCAAGTTTTTCAATAGGTTGGCCCATGCCTAGGCCGGCTCAAGATCCAGCTATTCTAAATAAAACGATATCGTTTTACTTAGAAGAGTTTGGCCTTAAATAGGCTTGGGGTTAGGCAACCCAAGCCTGAACCCAATTAGAAAAAAACGTTTTACACTTAATAATTTAAAAAAATTATATTAAAAAAATTGACATAGCTGGCCCAATGTCATCCCTAATTTGGTTTCATATTTTACAAACATTTAAGTCAAGCATCAATTTTGACAAGCTTGTCCCTATTGGACATCCCATTACCAAGCACAACTCCAATCAATAGGGAAAGAGAACATGTCCAACTTAACATCACAAAGACATAATACTAGTAACTTTCTATTATGAGTTGATGCAGACTAAAAATGTCACTTTAATTTTCTTTAGCAAAAGGAGAATTATTTTAAATTTAATTTGTTGTTATTAGTTTAAGGTTTAATTCTTAATAAGATCCTCCACGTTAACATCACAAAGACATGATAGATATAATAATAAAACACTTTCTATTATGAGTTGATGCAGAATAAAAGATTATTTTAATTTTCTTTATTAGACAAGAGAATTATTTTGGTCTTAATTTGTCCTTATTAGTTTAAGTTAAAATTTTTAAAGGAATAATAAGATCCTTATTGAATAATATTCTATTCTTATTTTAGAAGTTTAGATGGAATTCCTATTTCATTAATATTTGGATTTCAGGCCTTTTTCTATATATATGTTTATGTTATCAATGTTTAAGGAAGAAGATAAGACTAAATTTTTAGGTGTGAATTATCTAAGTGATTTCTAGATCTATCCGGCTATCCTTTATTTCAATTCCTTATTTTATTTTTTAATTTCCAGCCCTGAATTCCAACCTCTAGCAGAACTATTTTCATTTTATAAGTGCTTAACCAAATAGCTACATTCTTTTGTTCATCCTATATCACTGAGCACAAACAGCCAAAGCTTGAAACTAGGAAACATAAGATTCACGACAAAAGATTCAATTAAAATTTTTAAGTTCAGTTCTCACTTGTGTAAAGCTAATATTAGTGTCTATATAAACATCTGCACCGTCTCTGGTAAAGACGGGATCATCAGCAACCTACATTAAACATAACACATTAAAGTTAGTTCAAAGAGTAGATGATAGTAAAACTCTTAGAGCAACAACTATACCCACAGTCATTGAAGATGCGACTTCAATAAGACAGGAATCAGGATTTTATTTATCTAATAATGGAACATGGAATTAGGATCTGGGGCACATATAGCCTTTCTTAAGACTCAAAAATCTCCAAATAGCATAAGAACAGACAAGCAAGTCAGATTAAAATGTTTGAGTTATTAGGTTTGATATCATAGCAGCAAAAGAACAGTGAGGAGTATCATACATCGTGTTGCAAATGTAATATAAGCTCCTCAACAATTGTATAGGACAAATCCAAACCTCATTCCTTAGGGATTAAAATCTTTTTTTGGTATGTTAGGCAGCTATAAAATACATGTGCATCAATGGAAACAAACACTCTATATCAGATTCATTTATTGAGATGGGATACAAAAACAATAAGCTTTAGATGCAGAAGAGGATATCCAACAGCTCTCTGTTTGATACTTGAGTCTCAAGAAAGTTAGATTACATTGATGAATGATCTCCAATCAAATTCATTCATAAGAAACTTATACTAGATTATAATAAACGAGAGCAGGGAAAAGTTTCCAAGAAGTGAAATTGCACCTTTATGTTAATAAACAAATTGCCAGGTCGATTTCGCAGTCCCCCAGCATTGCCGGCTTCTGGTACACGTATGGTATCTCCAGAATCCACACCTAATTCATCCAGAAAAAAGCGAAGTATCTATTAGATGTCATAGATTACTTACAAGAACTTCTAATCAAAAGGTCATGCATAACATCGGCATCATACTGCCAGTGGCATATGAATGTAAAAGCGTCATAAATAAAGAAGCTTTTTTGTTACTCCATTCTATTTATGACCTCAATTTGGCCTTGCGCCACTCCAGATAATCTGTCACATCTTTCTATTTTTCGAAAGGGCAGTTAAGGTAGAAAAAAAAAATATATGCAGAAAGCCAAGTACTTGAAAAGCCAAACTTGCAGCATCGTTATCCGAAACCTCTGACACAAATCTTTCAATTCTACATAGTTAGTAGGGACAAGAAAAGATCCTCATCATAAGTCACTGAAGGAAAAGAGTTGCTTAGTCAAAATGATATTAACAAAAATAGTTCTCATTATCATTCTTTGACTTCATATCCAACGATTTCTCTTTTACGATAGGTAACTTATCAACTAGGGAATTTTTGGTATACCCATTTAACAAGGTTCCATCAGAAAAAGAGCAATTACAACCAACCTGCTGGTATTGTAACTTTGATTTCTTTGATGCCTTCAACCACACCTGATCCCTTGCACAACATGCAGTGTTCCTATCCCCAACAGTGACTCATCACAAACAGTTTATGAGAATAAATAAAAACCAGATAAAACTTTCATTGTCTGTCGGACCTTGATAACCTGGCCTGATCCTTTACAGGTGCTGCATGTTGCTGTAAATGGAGGAATTGTTACCTAATTCAAAAATTGAAATATCAAAAAAGGAACAAACATAAAATTGTGGAGTAAAATTGCGGAGTCCCAGATAAAGAGGAACTGAGCATAAAATAATTCTTTAATGGTGATTCACCCCACCATTAATATGGCCATACACCTTCAGAATACTTACTTTCCCCATGCCTCTACATGTAGGACAAACTCTTGCTTTTGCATCAATTGGATAGCCACGGCCATCTGCAGAATGGATGATAAGTGAACTACAAAAACAAATCATCTCTCATTTGAACCCTCAGGACTAAAAAAATGCACAAACATATTAGAGGAATTTAAGGATTTCATAAAGGTTTATGTGCCCAGAAAGTAATAATTTTACTCACCACAAGAATCACATGGTACATATGCCTCAAAAGATATGTTTTTGGTGCAAACCCTTGCAGCTTCAGAAAAAGACAGCGACACCTCCACCTATAAAGATTTCAAAATAATTTAAACAAGCTTTTAAGTTTGGAAGCAATGAGTATGAAACAAAGAAAAATTAAAGGGAAAAGGTTGACCTGAATATCAGATGCAAACTGATTTATTTCATCTTCAAATATCTGTAAGCAACCAAATGAAGTGTAATTTAACAAAACTGCCATGCCATAGAAGCTTATCTCATCAACATGAAGCACAAAAGAGCTGTATGCAGAAGTACCTGAGAGAATATCTTTTGGAATGAATCAGAGAAATTACTGTTGTGAGAATATCTAAAACCCCCTGCATTACGAGCACCATATCTAAACTCTGATGCTCTATTAGCCCCGTATCCAAACTCCTCTGCAGTATCAGCTCCATATTCTACATTAGTTGAAGCTCCAGACCGCTTCTTCATTAGTATGAGTACCAAGAATTCAGTTAGTTTAAAACCTAACAACAGGGAAAACGGAGCAAGTTCCTACAAATTACCAAACCAAAAATATGGAATGATTGATAAAGTCGTAGAAATGGTGATTCTTACATTGTCATATTGTGCTCTCTTCTCAGAATCTTGCAGTGTCTGACATTACCATAAAAGTAATGAATATCATTGAGATAGAAGATATGAACAATTAATCCAGAGTTTAGTTTTCCACACACACACACGCTCACACACACACACACACACATAATTTGCATTCTGAAGTAGGAGAAAATCTATAATTTTGGAGTCTTGATGGAGCAGTAAAACGGAATGAAGAGCATAAGAAAACCAATAAAATGTGAATTCAATATGTGAGTAGTACGGACATCATAGGCTTCTCTAATCTCTTGAAATTTCCTCTTTGCAGAGGGATTATTCTTATTTGCATCTGGATGGTACTTCTTTGCAAGCTGCATGTAATGATCCAAAACACTAAACATAAGAATGCTGCACAAATGTATAAACTATCTGCAAAAGAGTATAACAGAAAGATTCTCCAAAGGATTTGATAGATAAACAATGTACACTTAGTGTGACTCCACTTTCAATCTCCCAGTTACTGAACATGCAAAAGACAATAAGTATCGCTTACTGCCTTTTTCTTCCAGACATTTATTTCCTTTTCTTAATTACGTGATCTTCACATTAAGATGGATCATAATTTTTAGAAAGCAGACTTAATCACAAACTCTACTTTGACACTTATGGACTTGTCCATCTCATCTTTCACTCCCATTCTGCCCTCATTCTCATACCTCCCAAGATAACAGACATACGGAAAGAATGAAAATATCCAATCTAGCAATGTCGGAAAAGTAAAGCTCACTGAACGAAACGCCTTTTTAATCTCATCTCGACTGGCATTTTCAGGAACACCAAGAATTTCATAATAGGTTGGTTGTTTTGCCTCACAAGTTCCTGTGGCAAAAATTTCAAGAAATTTTTTTAATTCGAAGTCCCAGAAAAAGAGACGGAAATAAAAATCAAGTATTCAACCTTTGCAATACCTGAGGCATGAATTTGTCTATCTTTCATCAGCCACATTTGAATTCTTCCACAATCACTCCACTTACCGCTCGCAAAACTGCAACTGTTCGGAACTTACCAAATACAAGAGGAAAACAACATCATGTGATAAGATAATGCGAGAGTGCAAGTTTATTTTAACGTCAGACAAAATTTGCAGCATGCATATAGCTCACATCGGTTACGCAAAACATCTTGCCGCCATGTAGCAAATTCCCGAGCCGAAGCTCCTCGATCGACAACTGATTCCACCAGTAAATGCCGCCGGCACTGTAGAGAACAGGAAGAAGTCAAAACAGCATAACAGCAATTGAATCGAAGCATTCTGCTTGTTGTTGACTTTACTTTTTCCACTACCCAACCACATCTCCTCATTTTAGAGTCTGAATTAAAAAGCTATGAAGAGTTACGGTTCTTAGCAATCCAGAACAGAAGAGAAAAGGAAGTGAAAGGAAGGTCTCGTCAGTCACTCGTGCTTGGCAAGAAAAGAATTTTCTAACACCAATAATTACTAAAATTAATTAATTAAACGTTTACGGCGATATTACGGCGTCGTTTAGCCTGGAAGTTAATATCTTTTCCATGTCCCGCTCTTTTTCATTAATTAGGGCGTCCACGGAAGCGAGACGGTGGCCGTTGCTCTGTCATGGCGATACGATCGCTAGTACACGGCGTCCGACGGTGAGGCTTCGTAATTATTTTCCTTTGCTAGTCTTTTGTTTGACTACTAACGTTGTTACTTAATTTCGTACCCAGCTCCGTGGAAGCCGGAATTGCACGGAGACTGATATGTACAGTGTCTGTGAACAGGAAAGGGTTGAGCCTTGAGAGTGAAATATTGAGATTAAGACATGAGATAAACCCATCTATGTTAATCCGGAGATGGGTGGCTTGTGGCTGCAAGCTCACAATCTACGACCTCAGGAACATCAATAAACAGCTCCTCAAGTCCAGTCGCTTCAACGACGCTCTTGAGGTCTTGAAATGGATGGACGGTCATAGAAGTTTCTGCTATTCACCGGTGGATCATGCCATGAGAGTGGAATTGATCGTCAAGACGTGCAATTTAGGAGAGGCTGAAGAGTATTTCAGGGTTTTACCTGATTCTGCTTCGCGGAAGGCTGCTGCTTTCCCTCTGCTTCGTGGTTATGTGAAAGAAAGAGACACTGGGAAAGCTGAAGATTTCATGAGGAATCTGAATGAGTTGGGGCTGCTTGTCAGCCCTCATTTGTTTAACGAGATGATGAAGCTTTATATGGCTACATCTGAGTACAAGAAAGTGCCTGCTGTTATTCTGCAAATGAAGCAGAATCATATACCAAGAAACGTTCTTTCTTATAATCTTTGGTTGAGAGCTTGTGAGGAGCTATCTGGGATTGCTGAAGCAGAGGTGGTTTACCGAGAAATGATGGATGATGAAAATGTTCAAGTGGGTTGGAGTACCCTATCTACTTTGGCCAATATGTATATAAGGGCAGGTGCTTTTGAGAAAGCCTTTTCAGCACTTAGATGTGCAGAGAAAAAGCTTTCTACCTGTAATCACCTTGGCTATTTCTTCATCATGACACAATATTCCTCGTTGAAGAACAAAGAGGGAGTTCTAAGGCTTTGGGATGCTTGTAAAGGAGTTAGTAGGAAAATGACTTGTGCTAATTATTTAAGGTTGTTGACGTGCTTGATAAAGGCAGATGGCCTTGTAGAGGCCGAGAGGGTGTTTAAGGAATGGGAGTCCAACTGTAGGAAGTATGATATTAGAGTCTCTAATGTTCTTCTAGGCGCATACATGAGGAATGGGATGATAGAAAAAGCTGAGTTATTTCACCTCTCCACATTGGAAAAAGGTGGGTGCCCAAATTATAAGACATGGGAGATTCTCATGGAGGGTTGGGTTAAAACCCAACGGATGGATAAAGTCATCAGTTCAATGAGAAATGCGTTTGCAAGGTTCCAACATTGTAATTGGAGGCCATCACATGGTATGTTACTGGCCATCGCAGAGAATCTTGAGAATCATCAGAAACTTGAGGATGCCAATTGCTATATTAAGGTTCTTCATCATCATGGTATTGCAACTTTACCACTGTATAAAGTAATTCTTAGAATGCACATCCGGGCTCGTATATCTGCTCTGGACACCGTCAAAATGATGGAGAAGGATAATACTGAGATGGATGACGAGGCTTTGGCACTTGTTAGAAGCTCCTGCTCCAGCTAATCAGCAGTGTAGACATCTTCCATTATATGGATTGTTGAAGAGGATAGTAAGCAATTCTATAGCTTATCTAGTATCCCTGTTTGTGGACTAGATACCGATGAGAATAGCATCTAAGGTTGCAATTTGAGGAATCTGCAAATTCTGGAGCCAAAGGAAAACAAGTGAAGCTCAAACCTGAGGACTAAAATGATGCTGTTGTGATTTTTCACATGAAATGGAGATCTACCAAGATTAAATGGATTTATAACTGCGCTTCCTGGGCAAGGAAATGATGACAGAATTTATACCTTAGGACTTTAATTCTAGGTTTTAGACAAACCAAGCATCAAAGTATGGGATTGTCTCAATAGCAGTCAAGTATACGTCCATGAACCATGATCTACCTGTGCCATTCAACCCCCTACTAGCCAATTTAGCAGATATGTTCCCACCACTAGCTAAAGGTATACTTTTTCTCATAGCCAACATGGTTCCTGCCTATGGGAACTTTAGGGAATTTGTTGAATGCTGAGGAATTACATGCACTGCTTTCACCATATAAAACCTTGTGTGTCCCTTAACGACTCGGTTTAAAAAGTCTCTTAACTACTCATGAGTGTATATATGTAAACTCTCCGGAAGGCACATCCATTGGTTTGCGTCTGAAGAGTCACTTCTCCTGTAGCAATTCTTCTTATGCTTGGGCTTGGCTTCGGCCTTCTTTGTAGCAACTTCGGTGTCCATTATTGTGATTATGCATGCTTGGTGGCAAATGTGTTAACAGAACTTAGAAAGTTAAAGGTTGGACTTTCGTTACGGTTATCCTATGTTGATATCTTGTGTATAATATGCAAATATTAAGTGTTAGTTATTGGTTCAGGTGATAGTAGAGTCCCCAGTTACGATCTCACTATCTTTTAATGCAACATACATCTGTATTCCACTAACCTTATCAATAACTAAGTTAGATAAAAACCAGCCTTTAATAAACAGGAAGTAACAAGAAATATTTTATTGTTTCATATTTCAGAACTAAGGCTCCGATGTATGGAGATCAAAGAACTCCAGAAGCAATCCAGCTTTTGAGAACGCAGCTCTAAGTGGATGGAGCAGTTAATGTTTTGTGGAAGCCTCTGTTGTGCTCTAACAACCTGTCCAATGGAGGCAGGCATTGTTTGACGATGGGAAGTTCCAGAAAAAGCGCAAACCAAGCAGCAAGCAGAGGCATGGTCTCTTCGTCTATCAAGTTGACATCTGTAATCTGCTCAACTATTCGAGCCCAGATTCCTAGCCATCCAGCAGCAACATCCACGAAGCCTATTGTTTCTCCTCCGAAGAATTTCTTCCCTTGGAGTGCACCTTCCAGAGTCTTGAGATGCTCTCGAGCCTCTTTTGCAGCCGTGGCCTTCTCTTCACCTTCTGTGACAAACGAACGCATAATTGGAGGGACGCACTGAATACAATAAACGATTAAGCATCAGTTGATCATGAACTGTTGAATAAACCCTCAGCACAAGATTCATTAAACCGGGACGGAACCAACCCTTTGAATTATGACTTCTATATCCACTATTTTGATATTCAAATTCGACCATGGAAGGATATGCAATCAGTTGTAGTATAGTATTTGACGTACATGATAGTAATACAACCATTGGCCATTCAGCTCTAATACGAAGATTCTAAAGCAAAAGGTTCCACCACAGTGGAGTAGCACGCATACCTTCTCATCTGCGAATTTGGCCCAAAAGCGGGCTTCGGCCCTTTCATGGGGATCCTCAGGGGGGAGTGGATGTTGTTTCCACACATCGTCAATATACTCGATGATCACAAGAGACTCTGCTAATGGTTTACCTCCATGGACAAGGACTGGAACCTTTTTATGAACAGGGTTGTATTGTAGGAGCAGATTACTCTTTTCTGGAAGATGCTCTTCCACGTACTCGTATTCAACCTCTTTCAGCTTCAGAGCCCACTTAACTCTGATGGCGTAACGACTGGCCCAGTAGCCAAACAAGGTGACCCCTTGAACCATTTGTAATCTGTGTTTGCTGAATCCTTTCTGTGCAACACTTATAATAGCCAAATAGCCGCCTGAATAAACTGTTTGATGATGGTCACAAGGTCAGGCTCGTTGATTGATGATAATGACTGGAGCACAAAATCCTACCACACGCCACCGGTGCTCACAATAGTTTACTGAAAACAGATCACTACTGATTCCCAGCATCTTCCTATTCTTTAGAAAGGTCAATGGTTACTGTTTCACGGAAATTTGCATTTATTCTCATATAATAATCACAATTAATATGAAAAAAGTTTATTTAATTATCATATAAATATAAAATTAACCACAATTAATATAAAAAAGATCATTTAATTATCATATAAATATAAAATTAAGAACAGTGCAAAGTATTTAAAATATTATAATTTATCATATAATAAATAAAAATTACATCAAAAATATCAAATAGAAAGAATAATAAATATATGTTATTTTCTAATAATTACAATTTATAACAAGAGTTCGTGTCAGATTGGCACTTGGGCTAAAAGATG
>JAOQMN010000006.1:6205338-6220893 GCA_027563555.1 Erythroxylum raimondii | reverse complement strand
TCCATACTTTGCATTGTCAACAACTCATGTAACTTATCAAGAATTAAACATTAAACTCAAATCAATTCACAACCATACAAAATTTTCTTATAACTTGAAATTATATTAAAAAATATATGCTTAAAATTACCACAATTGAAGTAAAAGTATAGTTGTCATTTCAATACCTGCGTAGGCTTCTCTTCAATTTCCTCGAAAGTATAAATACTGGGGACAATAGAGTTCCTACAACCAACAAAAAAAAGAGCATACAATTTAGAAAGCAAAATACATTTAAAAATTTGCCATGAATTTAGGAAACTTAATAGAGGTCATTAACTATACTCAAATAAATATAACTAATTGTTATTCTCAATTAAATGGCTACTAATAAGATCATAAGTTAATACTGAGGAGTTTTGGTAGTAATGACAAAACAGATGTCACATTTTACGAGGATCTTGCTAAAAATTCGGCAGCATTTCCCCTATAAAATGAGCATCCCCCTCTTACACATAAGAGAGCCCCCTGCATGTCAAAATACACTTCTATATTCAACAAGTAAAGCCAACTCACAACTGATCTCCAAACTACATGTCCATACTTTGCATTGTCAACAACTCATTTAACTTATCAAGAATTAAACATTAAACACAAATCAATTCACAAGCATACAAAATTTTCTTATAACTTGAAATTATATTAAAACATTTATGATTAAAGTTACCACAATTGAAGTAAAAGTATAGTTGCCTTATATTTAGGCTTTAGAGTTATGTCCTCTTACTTCATGAATTTCTTCATTGTAAAGAACTTGCATTAGAAACGTAGTCACATAGTCAAAAACGTTGTCAAATATATAATCCCACTAATTTACATTGTACTCATTAAACTTTGCATCAACCAATTTAACCTTTTCTCTTTTGAGAAGTTATAATAATCAAAAACTAGTTTCATATACTTATCCTATTCCAAGTAGGCATTTAGATTTATCTTCCATCTCATCATTCACCTCATATTCATCCATCTTAGTAATTATAGGTGGATTATATTCTAGGCTAGCTATAATAGCTTCATTTTTCTCTAACTTACCCTTAATTTCACTAGATTATCGAATTAGTTACTCAAATTGTTCTTAGATAAAGTTCATTCAAGATTCCTGGTCTACTCTCACTCTTTCTTTCTTATTTTATTTTCTTTAGATGATTTTCTACTTTGGATTTGAACCATGTTTTACTTACATAAAAAGTTATTAATAGCAAAAGTACTTCATAATGTTTTAAGGTTTAACTCAACTTATAACGTAAACTCTTGATTAAAATTTCTTTACAAACTAGGTAATCTACATCAAGAAAGCTAGTTCAAATCTTTCCTTTGTCAAATACTCCCAAAGAAGCAAATTTGGGCAACAGGCAAGCAAAGAAACAAAACTAAAGGTCAATGAATGAAATCTTAAAAATAGGATATTAAGTTCAAGGAAAACCAATTAGAACCAATAGGAAAGAAAAAGAATATGATAAATTTGAATTGATAATAAGATAAGCATTTTAACTAATAAGAAGAATGTATTTAGCATGCTGAATACCTTCACCTTGTTAGAGAGGAATCGAAATCTTGATTTATAATGGGTATTAAAAATAGTCGCCACCTTTGTGGAACTTTAAGTGACACCTTTTTGGGGATTTTATTTACAAACTATAAATTATTAATAATAATAGTTTTACTTTAATTTACTTTTATCGTTTTTTTATTAATGTGAAAAACTTAGAACTAAAGAATAAAACACCTAAGAACAATTTTTCTCAATGCATATTAAGAATGACAAAAACAAAAAAGTTTTTACAGAAAGAAGACATATGAATTATTGGAAATATAAACAATTGATATAAAGAAGAAACTTAATTAGAAAACTATACTTTGATATCTTACTAATATGGCTAATGAAATTCAATACAATAGGATTAAGGACCGTTTTAATGTAATAGGATAATCCATTAAAACAAAAATGAAAATACAATAAAAAAGATATGAATCGTTATATACCAAAAGATAAGAGTTTATAAGTGATAAGCTGTTAAAGTTTGATTGCCATTAGCAAGCTAGATTAGATCCTAATTTGTTAGGAACCTAAAACAAAAGTTACTTTAAAAAGGTTGAAAGATATTCTCTCCAAGGTTTTTTATTCAGCAATAATAATGATCAATTAATTACAATCACAAGAAAGCCTCTTATAAGCATAAAAGTTATAAAAGGAAATAAGAACTTCAAATAATAAAAATCCAACTCTTCAAATTTGTATTTGGTACCTATCTTAGGACACATTGGCTCTAGTTTAGTTCTACAACTCCTAATGCATGAAATAAGGATGAACGTGTTGTTGGTTATAAGCTGAATTTTGATGCTAGTTTGTTTCCATGTTTTCAATCTATAACCTAAAGAAAAATTAATGTCTATTTACTTATATGTCTGCCTCTAGTTATGTTCTTTAACCTCCTTTTTAAACTGTTCTTTTTCACTTAGATTAAGACCAAGATGTTTCTCTAAATAAATTAAAATAAAATATATGGGTGAGGCATTTAATGTCACCGAACTTAAATATCTCATAATAGCTCACAAGGAATATTGAGATTGTATCGAAAAGTATATATCGATAAAAGTATTAAAAGATTCATGATAAAAAATTGTCTTAAATAATGCTCAAAGAATGAATTGGAACTTCTAGAAATGGAAAAGATTCCTTATGCCATTGCCCCAATCATAATCATAATCTACATTTAGGAAATTATTTACTTCAAATTCTACTTGCCATTGCCCCAATCATAATCATATCATATTCACAATAGCTAAATAATTTCCTAAATGACCAAGAAACTTTCAAACAACCATGTTAAGCATTCCATCAAATACCTTGAGGGCAAAACCATCTCAACCCTATCTACACACAAATCCTTTAATTCTTTCCATTATTAACATGCAAAACACTCACACAAGACCAATCAAACCTAAATAAACAAACAAAAGCTATTAAATCATTCCAAAAATATGAAAAAAATGCATAACCCACGACTTACCTTCAGATCCACCAGAGGAGGGACGACAGAGGCTAGTTGTCGTCGGAGAAGACGGGGCTTGTGGTCGCCGGAGACGCAGCAGCTAGTCGGACGCCAACGGAGGAGGAAAATCGCCGGAGGAGAGGAGAGAAAGAGAAGAGGAGAGTCGGGCGCGCGAGGAGAGAGGAGGGGAGGGAGGATAGCGATTTAATTTAATTTTGGCGATGGAACTGATCCATCTATATAATTAAAAAAATCCGTCGTAGCATTAAGCTTCTGAACCTAATTTCACGACAACTTTTAACACCATACCGATGACCTTTTTCTGTCGGCGAAACATATTTCCTCGACAAGTTTTCCGACCGAAATTGTATTCCATCCCTGTTTACAGACAGAATTATATGCATCGACATATTTCCGTTGCTACAATTTACTGCGAATGTTTCCCTCCAATTTTAGCAACGGATTTTTTAACCGTCACAATTTCCATGCTACATACCGACGGAATATGGAATCCCGTTGCAATTCACATACGATTGTTGTTCGTCGGTATAATTCCATTGCTATTTAACAATTTTCTTGAGTAAATGTCTTAAAGTGTTAAAAGGACCTATAACAATTTTACATTATTCAAATTTACTTAAAAGTAATGGACTCTTTAATGGGATTTTGTTTTCATTAATTAAATGTTATGTCAATTTTAATGTTACACTTGGTTTTGTTTTTATTGTTTGTGTGAGACCCACAATATTATTTAAAAGTCATATAACATCCACTCATTTTAATTGAACCTAAAACAGAACGACCAATTTCTCTCAAATTTCAACAAATTCAATTAAAATTTTTGAGTTGTTTCATTATTTTAAAAAAATCCTAATTTCAATTGTTATTTTTTAAAATTTTTATTTTATACTAAAAAGAATTACAATTCTTTTCCATTGAACTGTAGTACTCACGACCACGAATAAGTATGTGCTACCATAGAATTACTGCTTATATCTCTAGTGGTGCAATGTAGTTATTATAAGCCATAGTAGAGTTTTTGCTTTTTGCTTTATGGAGCTTATATGGTATATGATACATTAACTGGCATACTTTCTTATTAAGCCGTCTTGTTTCACTATCCTCTGCTCTATACATCAAGCTGCTCAAGTAATACTTATTATTTCATCAACAAGTCTATCACAAATTCCTTATTTAAGTGTGATGATTAATTCGTTCCATTTACAAACTTCAAATCCAACTTCGTCATTGCCTTCAGTTCATAATATTGGTTCCCTTACTCAATCAACAATTAAATATGTCATCTTCTACAATTATATCCTATGTAAAATTGCCTGATATTTCTAGTAATGTTCAATAGTCCAAAATAAGGACCAATTTATTGATAAGGGACATTGCCATTAGTAGTCTAAGACAGCTATGTTGCAAGATAATTTTGCTTGCTCTTGAATCTAACTTGAAGCTTGTGACACATGCTGATATTTTTTACTATATGTTGAGTTTCATGGGTAAGCACCTCTTATGCTTCTTTGACTTTGCCTTTTCCATCGTCTTCTTTCTTAAATAAACTCTAACCCTAATCCTAACATATTGAATGATTGAGATAATATTCTGATTAAAAAAGAAACTTATATGCAAAAGCAAAAATTATGGGTTGTTTGGTTTATGAGTTAATGAAATCGATTTATTAGCATGGAGTAAACCTTGTAACCAAACAAAATTTATGTTTAATTAAAAAGAGTGAGCCCATAATAACATATGACTTTCATATAGCACCGAGACTCATATAAATATTAAAAAATAAAAAATAAACGTCTTGTTAGCAGTGACATCACACTTAACTAATAGATAATGATGAAAATGGGCCAAGCCAGTTGGACTTATCATCGACCACCTTGTCTAGCCTGACTCGACCCTTAATACTTGAGGCCTAAGGTCAACTCAAAACTTAACTGGGTTTAGATTATTTGACCCGTGTTCGAGCCTGATCAAGCTTTAGGTAGCTCAAAGCCAATATGAATGTCATCACCCTCTTTTGTAAATTGACCTCTATCTATTCATTTTTGTCCATGAAATACAATATTCAGTTCACAAAGTCAAATGCCAAAGATAAAGAGATAACCGAATGCCAAAGATATAAAGACAAGGATTGGATAAAGAAAGAGAGGAGAGGAGAAAAGGCCATAGGAAAGTGACTTTGGAAATTAGGTGGGCTTCTTTGCTTCTAGCTTCTTCGAATGGAAAATACATGGTTATTCCTAATTTTCTTCATCCCCCATACCTTTACATTATTAGCAAAACATAAACCCAAACCCTTAAACTCCTTGCTGGTATAAGATAGCAAATAAAGGAAGTGAATAGAGCTATCTCTAATTGAAGAATGGGTAATCAAAGCTTACCCTTTTTTGCCTATCAAGAAGCAAAAGTTTTAATTTTTACCTAAATTCTCTTAGTAAGAGGCATACAGTTGGAAAAGGAATTCAAAAAGAAAAAGGTATACTATATGCGAATGGAAGAGAATGCAGGTATAATTTACAAGGAACAAACTACGACTATTTAGATACTTTCAGTTTCATTTTACTTTAATGATTTTGGGCTAGACCAAGCTCGAGCTCAATTTTTTTAAAAAAGCCCAAACCTGGCCCTAAGCTAAGTCAACTCAGACTAAACTCGTAGCTCAAGTGTAATTGTCATTCTTACTGACAGAGACATAACTTTGTCAAGGGTTTTGTTCATTTAAAGTTAAATTTGAATGCTTTTGAAATGTCAGAATTCTTTTATAATGCTTCAAAATGTAATGGTTTGACTTTTATTTTGGTATAAATGTTATGGTTAAAGATATACCTTTTGTAAATAAAATTAAGGTTCATTGTTTTAGGGGTAGGGTTGTTCATTCTAATTTATAGAAACAATATATTATAAGATAAAAATTAAGGGGTTTTAGGTTCTTTTTGGTTTCACTTTCTCTTCACTTACAATTCCCCTAAATTATTAAAAAATCAAAAGAATTTTGAATCCTTTACTTATTCTATTTGTGTAGTATTGTTCCCTAACTTATTCATCTCCCTGTCTATTGAGGTTTATGTTATTTATGTGCCAAGTTTGTTTTTCTTTTTTCTATTAAGTTCTCTATACTTTAGTTATTTCTTTTTTCCTTTTTTGGCTCTTACATTATTCATACTCTTTCACTTAAAATTTGCCTAAGGGATTATTCTCTAACTCAAATTACACTATTATTTTTAATTTTTTTGTGGCAATTTGTTCTTGTCTATGTAGTTTCCTTTTTCATTTGAATTTTTTATACGTAGTTTTTCATTTACCAATATTTGGGTTATAGAGATAGATACAAGAAGGGATTATAAAAACAATCACTTGCCTTCCTTGTTCTTTCTCCCTTTTACTCTTGTGTTGCTTAGTTTTGAGTTATAAACATTGAAAAAACTAGAATTTGTAGCCTCTCTTATTCAATTTATTATATAGAACCTCTCTAAAGGGTTATTTTATAGTTCAATAAAAGAATTAGAGTTTTATTCACTCAACGGGAATGTGATATCTAGTTTGGCCTTTATTTCAAGGTCTCATTATTTTTAGTTGTATCTTGCTCCATATTTTTCCTTTAATTTTCTTTTGATGAGTGATGGTAAGCTTGGCTTTATATTGTGGGTCATTAAATTCATATTTGTGGGAAAAACAAATACCATTTTTTTCATACTTTTTCTTAACTAAATTCTATGTGAAACAAAAGGATGTTCATTCATTGCTCTTATCAAATACTTTTTGTTGATTATATTTAAGTATTTTTATATGCTTTCTTTTGACTATTTCATTTCTTATATATTGTGAAAAGTGCCCTAAAGGAAAAAAAAAACTTATGATACCAAGGTTTAGAAAAAGTGAATGAGCTCTAAAGTTTTTGAATCATTAAATCTGAATGATGAATGTTTCATTAGATGTTTGGTTTCTATTTCCCTAAGTTTTAGGTTTTGTAGTTGTTGGGTATACGTAATTTTTCTTTTCTGTGTTTTTCTATTTCTAACACTATTGTTGGACCAAAAGATGTTCTAATTTACAGCTTTCATGATAACAAAATATAACACTATTAATATTTTTATCCTTGACGATATTAGTAAGTTAATATGTGAAATACCAAGTTTAATATAAGGATAAAGTGAGTACATCTAATTGAAGCAATTAAAAACTTAGCAAATATAATTGAAACAATTGAACAATCGACGAATAAATAAAAAATAAATTGGAGCATATATTCAACTTAAACAAGTTTCAAGAGAATTCAAGTGAAAATAACAAAGTAAAGCATATATCATCAAATGAGAAACATTAATGGTATCTTCAACAATTAATTTTTTAAAAATTATCAATAACTCTCACTTAAGATAGGTAAGGAAATTAATATCAAAATATCAATTGTAAAACCAAGTGAGGAAGGAAAGAATGCAATTATTAACGATATACAAAAGGAGGTAACCATTTACATTTATGCTGATAATATTTGAGAATATTGACTTCGCATGCATATTTTGGGGGAAAGAGCATTGTTGCATATACATAAAGAGAGAAAGAAAGATTGACCTTTGAAATTAGTAAGTATTGTAAGAATTGCTCTTCTTAAACTTTGATATTGGTAAGTATTATAAGAATTTCTCTTTAATTTTAGGATAACAGATTCTAAAGTGACCAATCTTTTCATACTTTTCCAATTTAGTGCTTAAGCTTTTAAAATTTTCAATTAAGTGACAGATTTTTTATTATGTTAGCAACTTAGTATAAAACGTTAGTTTTGTTTAGTATTTTCTAACTTACCTAACAAAATCATTTTTGTCCATAACATGTAGCCGCCACATAGGAAATTAATTGTCAACTAATCATTCACGCGGATTAAAAAACTCAACCCAATTTGCGAAAGTGGTTATAAGTTAGGTGTTTTAGTCTACGTGAATGATAAGTTGGTAATTAGTTTTTCACATAGATGCCTACAAGTTATGGAAAAAATATTATGTTACCTAAATCAGCAAAATACTTACAAAACTGATGTTTTGAACTGAGTTGCTAACTTTATAAAATGTTCATCACTTAATTGAAAATTTTAGAAGGTTAGATATTGAGTTTAAAAAAACTCAAAAAGTTAAGTACTTTAGAATATTTTATCCCTTGATTTTATAATGTTTTGATGAGAACTTTGCCCATATCATAGAATCTTTTTAAAAATAAGAGATAGAAGTTATTTATTTTCTTTGATGCTTATATATTTATATATCATATAAATTTTATAATATTAATAAAAATATAGAGAGAATAGTAACATTGAAACATTGAAATTGAATCATTTATGATGCATGAATTAAGGGAGAACATGTATTATATACTGTTTTAATGTAAAGGATCATTATATATATTTTTAACATAAGGGATCTTACTCAATATCATTTACTTTCTTCAATATCATTAAATATGTTGTCATAATTTAAAAAAAAGGTGAGATTGTTGGACTAAGGTAGAACTCATAGTTTTGATGATAACAGAATATGTTGCTATTAATATTTTTACTACTGGCGATATTGGTAAATTAATATGTGAAAGAGCAAGTTCTATCAAGCATATTTAAATTAATAATATCCTTGCAATCATTCTTGTAATCTTATTTTGGTCATTTCAATAAGTTAGAGGTTCAGTTATTTCATGATCATTTGCACGTAGGACATATTACATATACTTTATAATAATTAAGAAAAAATTATATTTTTTTAACAAAATTCTCTTGATGCATCAAAATACTTTTGGAGAACTTTTGAAATAGTTTTAAATTATGTTTTTGTTAATTAAATGTGTTTTAATCTTTTTTAAAAAACGTGAAAATTTTTAATAACTTGTTTCAAAAAATTTGGTTAATCAATGTTGTTGGACCCCGCTTGATTCCGAAGCCCAACGCTTCAATTTTTAATAACTTGTTTCAAAAAATCTGATGTCATAAAACGTGAGTGTATTCCCTTAAAATCTCCTTAACCATCATCGATTCATCTTCTTACTCTGATACCAAACAATGTTGGGCCCCGCTTCCGGAGCCCAACATTCGGAATCATGATATTGAGCGTATTATCCTATAGGGTTATTTCCATGAACGCTTATTAGGCATCATCCCACAAAGGTAGCATGCCCATGACAGTCAAACATCAAAACAAACTTATTACTTCAACTCAACCATTTAACAAGGAAGTCAAAATGAACATACACAACTAAAACTACTTCAATCTATCATTTTATTACTAAAGCAACAGAGTTTGAAAAACTTTATTTACATATCAAAAGCCACACCATTGGCTTATTACAAAATACAAAATAACAAATTTGAAGAAATTCCCTTAGGCTCTTAATCACTTGATCTCTTAGCTATCACCTGAAGATGGAACAGAAAGTGGGTGAGCTTGGAAGCTCGTGGGTAACAATTTATAATGGAAAATAAGCAAAAACCTTTGAAATGTTCAATTATCATAGAAAACTCTTATTGAAAACCATA
This sequence comes from Erythroxylum raimondii, assembly GCA_027563555.1. Lineage (NCBI taxonomy): Eukaryota > Viridiplantae > Streptophyta > Magnoliopsida > Malpighiales > Erythroxylaceae > Erythroxylum > Erythroxylum raimondii. The sequence continues at coordinate 6,211,329 of JAOQMN010000006.1, read as the reverse complement.
AAGCATTTGTTTCTAAAATTCTCATCATGTAGTCAAAATCATAAACTACAAAACACGAATGCAACAAACTTGTTCACGTAACATAAACACATAAGCACATCAGAATGGTTTGAGTAGATCCATAAATATGACGAACTACATAATTCCACATATTGGTCCTATGCAGTCGTAAACTTGAGGGAGTCCATGAAGAAGCTCTATGCCACTAGCGGGTAGGCATGAGAAGGCTTTAACTTGGTCAATATGTACGTGACATTCTTGAAGGGACCTCCACAAACCCACATAACACATATTTCATAACTTGTAAACTTATTGCCCAAAATGACACTTTTTTGAAACTTGATTTTTTTCATAAACATTGGATATTTTGAAAATCATTTCTGAAAACCTGAATTCATAAACTTGTATCCTTTCAAAAAGAATCATTTTCAAAGCATTTTCATAAATTATCAACACAATTCATATAACAAACATATAACAATTTCTCAATTCTTTCAAGAAGTAATAAATGCAACACTTTTGATGCAATTTAAATCATTTAACTTTCTTGATTAAAAAAAAACGTTAGTGACTTATTTACTATATTATAAACATGTACACACCTTGATTTCCTTACTTATAGACTTGCTTAACATGCCTCTTCTCTTGTTCCTCTTCCCTCTTTTGATCCCTTTATATAATAACAAAAATCCCACTCAAATGGGTTTTCAATTAAAAGTCCCACAAAGCACAATCACTAAAATTGGTTCTAGAATACTTACACCCATGCATTTTCTAAACTCCATGAACTAAATCCCTTCCAAAAATCCAAAAGATTCAAAATGATTTTACCTTTATTCTTCACCAAATGAAGGGATGTTTGGCTCAAAGGGAAGCTCTTTTCTTCCTCTACCTTTTTCTCTTTTTGAACAACCTCAAAATCTGTCTTGAAGGCTAACACAATTGAAACCCTAGCTTGTTTTCTCTTTTTTCTCTCCTTCTCTTCTTCTCTTCGTGTTTCTCTCTCTTCTTCATGACACTCTCCCTTTTTCTCTTCAATTTTCGTTCTTCTCTCTTCTTAAAATTCAAGACCACACTTCTTCTTCCAATTATGCCCTTAATGATTGAGAATTGTCCAATTTGCCCTTCCATTTATGCCTTACGTATTTTATGCTTAAGTGTCTTGCCAAAAAGACCCTTGAACATTTCTATAATCTTAACACTTTAATTCAGAAAAAGTTTCCCTTGTCTTAAGTTTCTAATGACACCAAAATCATTCAATTTGGTTCAGAAATCTGAAAGTATTACCACAAACACTTTCAGATTGTTATTAGACTGAAATAGTACACTATTCCCAAATTCCATCAATAATGTGAAAGTCTTAGGGACTGAATTACAATTCACTGCCTTCAAAAAATTTGTAGCTCTATATCTCTAGTTTATTTAGAAATAAGAATAATCTCTTTTGGAGTTCTACAGATCCAGATATCATCAAAATACTGAAGCATGTTCAGTAAAATCTCCAATTCTTACTCTTCCAATCGATACCCTTACTTTGATTCAATCAATCCATTTTCGAATCAATCCCAAATGCTTTATCCTTTCATGGAGACATAAAGAGAAATGTGTTAGGAGTCTATTGGTCCAAGATTCACTTCAATTGAACATCGGATAACAAGCTTATGGGCGAAAGAATCAAACGTGACTTTCATCTTTAGTCATACAGAGCCTATCTTGGAACAAATGGTGTAACTCTCTCTATAGATGCTGGATTAAAATCATCTTAGGATGGTTTCAAAGAAGACTTTGAGGCCTAAGACTTTCAAGAAGGGCTTGAAGACAAATTTTATTGTCTTGAGTGTCAAACTTGAACCAGAAGATGTTTCCATCAGCATAAGACGAAGCAGAAAGTGAACCAAGGACGAAGGTTGAGATGAATTGAGAAAAACAGACGAATCAAAAAGTAGACGAAGCGAAAAGCAGACAAATCGAAAAGTAGACGAAGCAAAAAGTAGACAAAACAAAGAGCAGATGAAGCAAAGAGTAGACGAAGCAAAAGGGCAGACGAAACAAAGAGCAGACGAAGCAAAAAATAGATGAAGCAAAGAGCAGACGAAACAAAGAGTAAACGAAGCAAAGAGTAGGTGAAGCAAAGAGAAGATGAACAAAGAGCAGATGAAGCAAAGAGCAGATGAAGCAAACAGCAGATGAAACAAAGAGCAGATGAAGCAAAGAGCAAATGAAGCAAAGGGGCAAATGAACCAAAGAGCAGACGAACCAAAGATCAAACGAAGCACAAGGCAGATGAAACAAAAAACAGACGAAGTAGAAAGTAGACGAAGCAAAAAGCAGATGATAGTAAGAAGCAGACGAAGCAAAGAGGCAGACGAAGCAAAAGGCAAATGAATCAGAGTCGACTTAAAATGAAGCAAAGTCAACTTAAGATGATGCAACCCTTAAGATGAAGTGGAGTCAACTTAAGACGAAGCAAAGCCAACTTAAGACGATGCAACTCTTAAGAGGAAGTGGAGTCAACTTAAGACAAAGCAAAGTCAATTTAAGATGATGCAACTCTTAAGATGAAGCAGAGTCAACTTAAGACGAAGCAAAGTCAACTTAAGATGATATGACATCATCACAAACGATATGATGTCACCACTGTTGGGCCCCGATTCGTAATCAGCATGATAAAATTATTTTGACGCATGTTTCAATTACTTTGAGGTTTAATTTGATGATTTTAAATTATGGATGGAAAATAAATTGAGGATTTATTGCCTAAGTTATGATTTTTACATGAAGGGATTTAGTGATATGTGATTTATTGAAAATAAAATTATATGAATTGATGGTCTTATGGATTTAGGTTATTGAGATTAAATGAATAAGAAGGTTTAAGGATACTTGCTTTAATTGATGAAATTTAGAAGTCTAAGTTGGAATTTTATGAATTATTAGAATGTAAATGGAATAAGTTAAATTGAAGGAGCAATTAGGAAGTTATTCATGTTATTAAGGCTTAAGGTTTATAAAGATGGGCCTTGACATTTTTATAGTATGGAATAAAGAAGAATTGGGCTAGGGTCCATTTGAGTTACAATTTAAAGGAGGGAAAGATTGAAATTTGGTAAAGGAGGGAAAGATGAAGCAATTGGGCTCTAAGTCCATTAGGTTAAGTTTAAATGAGCATGAGGAAATAAAACAAATGAGAAGAGAAGCTAAGGATGAAGTGAAAGAGGCTTTGTCGTGTGGGCCTAGGGTTTTAAGGTTTTAAATCAATTTGTTAAGTCCTTTAGGAAGACTAAAGAAAATGAAGGAGCTTAAGTATGAGGTGTATCGTTTAGTATAGGTTTTTAAGTGAAGAAATGAAAGACATAAGGCTTGGAGGGGAAGCCACACGAAACTTCAAGAATAAAGAGAAAGAAGCTTTCGGTTTTGTCAAAATAAAGAGAGAAGCATGCGAAAATTCCAAGAAGAAGAAAGGTAAGAACTTAGGTTTTCTTTAGTTTCAGCCAAAGTTTGTTAAGCTGAAAGAAAGAAGCCATACGAAAGTTTCAAAGAAAGAAAAAGAGGGTGAGGTACGGCCATGAGATAAGAAGAAGAAGAGTTGAAGTTTTGTTTAAATCTTGCTTGAGAAGGTGATTCTAAGTGTTTTTGGAAGAAGAAAAGGAAGAGAATTAGTTACATCCTCCATGGGAAACAAAATCAGAAAGTCGTGGGTCTTCATCTTCAAGGTACAGATTTCGAAATTTCTAGGTTTTGTTGTTACGTTATGTTTTTCTTGCTTAAATGATGGTTTGAGCATGATTTGTGAAGAAAGAAATGAAAGAAGAAGAAAGGAAATGGTTTAAGTTTCAAAATCTGATTTAGTGAGGTTTCGTATAGGTTAGGGTTTTTGAAATTTTCTTGGTGTTAATCAGATTTTGTTCCTCTTTTCCTTGCTTAAATGGTGGTTTGATGAAGGATTAATGAAGAAAGAAAGAAAAAGAATTAAGTTTTTAAGGAAGAACAAAATCTGATTTTCATGGGTTTTCTATAAGTTAGCAGATTTTTCAGCTTTGGTGGCTATTGATCTAGGTTTTGATTGGTATGGTTTAATTAAGTTATAGGTGCGATTAAGTTGGTGTAAAGTCAAGCTTTGTGTGCCTTAGAAAATTTCAGCATTGAATTTGTATTAGTTAGTGGAAGTTTTGCTTAATAATGGTGGTTTGAACATGGTAGTTTGAAGAGAGATTAGAAGAAAAGGAAGGGTTGAACCTAAATCAGAATTTCGTGGGTTGCATCTAAGTTAGAGGATTGTCGAAATTTTGTTGGTTTAAAGATTAGTTTTGATGTTAATGGTTTAGTTAAGTTTTGGATGAGATTATATGAAATAAAGTTCATGTTTTGCCTTCCTTATAAAAATTCCAGCAATGATTTTCCAGTTAAATTGGAATAATTGTGCTATGAAAGTGTAAGTTTTCATGGACATAAAAATCTGATTTCGTAGGTTACATGTAGGTATGATGATTTTCGAAAATTGTTGATTATTAAGATAGGTTTGAATGCTAAAGGGGTTAGGTACAATATGGCTAAGATTATGTGAAAGAAATTTCAAGTTTTCCTTGATTTTAGGAAATTCCAGCATTGATGTTACTTGAAAAAAATGGGGTTTTTGTGTTTAAAGTGTTTAATGAAAGTAAATTGAAGAGTATTGGTGAGGGAAAAAGAAAAGAGGAAGAATGATGGAGACTTAATTAAAATTCCAGCATATGTATCATTGTTACTTAATGGTTGTAAGTGATATCTTAAGTTGACATGGAGTAAGTGATGATGGGAAAAAGAAATGGAAGTGATGAACTAGGCATAAAATGTATAAGATGAGTTAGGAAGTGGTTTATGAATGGATAGCTATATATATGTTCTGTTTAGGTGATTGTTTAATGCTAGATGTTATATTGTGATTGGTTTAGAGTTCTTTATATTGATTGAGTTATTGGAGTAAATGGATGTCCTTGATCATATTCATATGCGTGTTTTGTATAATTAAAAGGATATGACTTGTGTATGATCAAATAGGGACTAAGAATTTGGTATGAGATGTTGAAGTGTGAATAGAAATGGTTTACATTACCTTGGAATGAATGACTTGTACATTTGAAGTGTTTAGTATGAAAACTTAGATGGTAATGGAGGCTTAGGGAAAATTTCAGCATTGTATCATTTAGTAATTCAGGGTTTGTAAGTAGTTTAAAAGATGTATTGATGCTAAAGCTTGGGTTAGGTAAGGTTTTGAAAGGTAGCAAGTTAGGTGTTTCTAGTCCTACAAAATTTCAGCGTTGATTGTCTTTTGGAAAATTTGGGTTATTGTGTCTTTTGAAGATGAATTGAAGAGTTAATTTATGAAAGATTAAGGAAAGAAGAAGAGGATTATGAAAATGGAAGCAAAAATCAGCATTCAAGAATCTCTTTAGGGCATGACATTTTTGAAAATTTGGATTTAGTTTGAGAGTGGTTTTGATGGTTATAATTGAGGAATGGTATAGGTCAAGTTGGATAGGTTTAATCCAAGTTTTCCTTGTTTATTAAAAATTCCAGCATTGGTGTCTCTTGGAAAATTAGGGTTTTGTGTTTAATGTGTTTAATGAAGATGGTTTGAAGAATGTTTTGTGTAAGAAAGAAAGGAAAGATGAAGAGTGAAGGAAGTTTAAGAACAAAAAAAAAAATCAGATTGTGTAAGGTGGAATTTTCGAAAATAAAATTGAGTAATTGAGAGAGGTTATGGTTGTTATGGCTTAGGAAAGTTCTAGGTGAAACTAGGTTTAGTTAGATAGGTTTTAATTCATGTTTTTGCATTCTTTAGAAAATTTCAGCATGTGATTTTTTATTAATTAGGACTTTTAATGCTTTGAATAAGGTCATTAAAGCAATTGGAGGTTGAGGAAGATCAATTTGCCCAATTGCAAGCCAAAGGATAAGAGGTGGGTAACTATTTAATATTTGAGATGTGAGTTACGGAATTGTTGTGAAATA
>JAOQMN010000006.1:6178603-6192066 GCA_027563555.1 Erythroxylum raimondii | reverse complement strand
CGATCTAAATCCAAAATATGTTCATAGCCTGATTAAGTTCTCCAACCCGACCACTCACTTCCATTCTATCAAACTTCTTTAATTCAACTCCAAAGGCTACCAATTTTTATTGAGAGGTAGGGAAATGTGTTAGAAATCTAACGCCTCAAGAATCACCTCAATCGGAGGTCGGACGAAGGAGTTAAGGCCAAACGAATCCAATATGTTCATGACTTTACTCCGATTGAACATACTTTGGCGCAAACTCCATAACTCTCATTATAGGTGTCGGATCAACTTCGGTTTTAGACAGTTAGAAAGTAGAAATCTAGGGCTACAACTTTCATGAAGACCAAAAATTGAAATTTTGTCATTTTCTGAGTCAAAACACACGGACCGTGTGATCCAACACGGTCAGGCCGTGTAACTTTCTGTTGAAATAGTGACCCTGCGCCCAAAAAAACACGGCCCGTGTAACCTTCGGGTAACATTAAAATTTCACCCTCTAAGACCCCTCCAAAGGGTCCTAAACCCATCCTAACTTCCCCTATACTCATAGTCCTGCCAAAATCAACTCTTTCGAGTCCGATATCACTTCATAAACTCAAATAGTTCGGGAATTTCATCCTATACGACATCCTAACTTGTAATAAGCATTACTCTCAACTCCAATATCGAAATATTGCATACTTTATAGCGTTGAAAGCTATAGAGACGACTACAACTTTTATGAAGGCAACTTGGTCTAATTCAATCTAAATCAATTCAGTTTTTCCTTGGAAATCAGCATACACAAATTACCCTCATGAAAAATTTAACATTCCAATTTCAATTCCTTCATTACAACATCATTTATAACAATTCAACCATCAATTGGAATTCATCCAATGCTCAACCTCAATTCATTGACTTCTCACATTCAATAACATCTCATCATTCACCAACATCCTATCTTTCCTTTCCATAATATCTCACATATATATATAACAATAACTCATATTCAAACTTTATCAACTCATCATCCATACATAAATTCATATTTCAAATCCATACACAATACCTATTTCATTTACATCATACAACAAATGTTTACAAAACTTTAATGGCATTCCAAGCCACATTACAACATCAATCTCAAAATCCAAAATACAACCAAAGATACAAAACCTCCTAATTATCAACACATATCTAATAGTCTTATTTACAACAATCCAACTTAAAATACAACATATGCATAAACAAACAATTGCCTTGACTTTCTTTCATCCGATCTCTTTCTCATCACCTGGAGATGGAAATGAAAGGGGGTGAGCTTTACGCTCGTGGGTAACAAGTTTATAACGAATAACAAAAAAAACCATTTAAAATGATCATTGACATAGAAAAATTCTTATGAAATCATAAAACCCATGGTTCTTAAAGTTTTCAACCAAATTCATAGCAGCAAATCATTTATGCATCAATCTTGTCAACATACCATGAACACATAACACATCAGAATGGTCTGGGTTGGTCTAAAAATAGAACGTACTACACATTTCGGCATAGCGGTCTTGTGTAGCCGTGAACTTAGGGGAGTCCTTGAAGGAGCTCCATGTCACTAGCGGGCAGGCAGGAGAAGCCTTTTGATAAGTGCACTTGACATACTTAAGGGACCTAACCTGTAACACCCGGTATCTAGTTTAACCGGTACACCGAAATAAATCAGTATTTGAGTCTGATGTCATTAAAACTAGAGCAATGATTAATAATTTTTGTGACATCAAATTAATGATGTATGATATTTTTTGGTGGTCACAGGAAATTGTTCAGACAGATGTTTAAAAACTAGATCAAGGATGACATTTTTGTAAATAAGTGGACTTAAGGCATATATAAAGAGCTAAGTTGGGAATAAGACAAAAGATTGTCTTCTTCTTCTCTCTAACCCACCGAAAATCACCATTGGAGCTCCTCCAAGCTTTTTCAATCTTTGTAACAAGAAGAAGAAGGTGAATCAAGCCATTTCATCAACATAAAAAGGTAAGCCTCCATTCCAATGCTTAGATCTATGGATTAAAGCTTGGTTTTTCTCTTCTTTTGTGAAACCCATTTGATGGAATGTATGAGTTTGATGATTTGGATGATAGATCTGTGTTCTTTGATGTCCAATGACACTTAAACATGAAGAGATTTCGTTTGTATGGTGATTTGGGGGGTTAAATCAAAACCTAGGGTTTTGAAGGTTAAGCTGTCATGGAAACAGATTCGTAGCTCTCTTTGTTCATTTGTTTTGAGCTGTTTAACGTGTGAATCTGGAGAAACTCAAAACATAGAAGTTGTAGATCCAGATTTCTACTGTCTCCCTGATTTTGTTCACGATTTTAGGGTGAGCAAAATAAGAGTAAGAGGCCCCGAATTGGTACTGGTTCAGAATACCAGTGAGATTGAAACGAGAACTGAAAGTTAATTGTTTGAAGACCTTAGGGTTAGAATTGGATGATGAGTTCTTCTTACGAAATACTAAAAAATGTGTCATATAAGTGTTGTAAAAAGGAAATTTTAATTGGATGAGTATTCTATTAGATATGGCCGAATAAGTGAAGGGTGTTACTAACCTTATTGTCACAGAAGAGAACAGAAACAGGTCAGGCTTTTAAAAATCAAAATAAATCCAATTTACATCATTTTTGAGCCATCTTTGGATATGTTATAGCCATGTGAGTCTATTAAAAATGAAGTTTGGAATCACCTTAATTGGATGAGAAATGAATCAGTTATAAGGTTTTGAGTTGGGACTACATGTTAAAGCTGATTGTAAATGGGAGATTTGAATTTCCTTAATGACCAAATTAGAGCATGGTAATAAAATAAGAAATGTGAATTTATGTGTTAACTAGAGGTCTGAAAAGTTTGAAAAACATTGGACCTATCTATAAAGAGCTATGCCATCACGAATGGGACTTATGCAGTTTTTTTTAATGGTATGTGTTAAGAAATGAGGTTTATGTGAGAATGACTAATGAGGGTATATGTAATTTTTTTTATGCATGTTACCCAATAGTTTGTGAAAGCAGACAAGGAATAGAACTAGAAGTCGCACCTAGTACCTCTCAAGTTCACGAAAGGTAGAAAGAAATCAGAACCCCTGAGATAGTCGAGGTGAGTATAATCATACTACTGTACTTGTGTAGTAATCCTTTCTTTTATCTTGCGGCTTGTTGAATTGTTCTTGAATCCATATGACTTATTTGATATATGACTCCATGTAGTTGAGTCTAGCATGTCGTATGCCAGATTGACCAGATGATTTCAGATTCTTTGCATCTTCTGGTTCCCTTATTGTGTTGAACCTATTGATTGCGATTCTTTGATGAATCATGTTTTCCATGTTAACCATGATTGATGAGTTCTCAGAATACCCAGCTGATAGGGTATATTATCAGATTATGTGCACATAGATAATCCGCCGGTGATGGGTTAGATCCGGGTCCTACCTGGAAAGGGCAGGCCTCCAGTGGCAAAGTTAGGCCAACCTTGTCTAGAATCAGAAAAGGAGAGATATGTCGTACTAGCATGCCTCTATCTCTTCCTAAGAATTTCAGAAAGAATCATAACTCAGAAATGAGAAAGCTCAGAATTAGGAATCCTATAGAAACCAGAATTTAGAAAGAACCCAGAATACAGGAAGAAATCAGAACCCAGAAAAGAATTCAGAAACCAGATTTATGTTTTCTTTGAGCAATTCATATTGAGCTTATTTATTGATACTCATGTTATTGCCGCATTTAGAAACTAGAATTTAGAAAGAACCTAGAATACAGAAAGAAATCAGAACCCAGAAAAGAATTCAGAAACCAGATTCATGTTTTCTTTGAGCAATTCATATTGAGCTTTTTTATTGATACTCATATTATTGCCGCATTTGAGATTACTACCTGTGTATCCATTGATGCCATATATTGTTGCTTAGAATGCTGTAGGCCATTTTTGTGAAGCTAGCCTTGTATTACCTAGCCTCACAAGCATGGTAGTATGTTTATAACTCACTGAGTCGTATTATAGACTCACACCTCACTATCACCATTTCAGGAGAGTAGCAGACCATACGAGAGAACAATCCAAGCTTTTTGAGGCTCGCTTGGATAAGCAGCAAGTAATGTTTTTGGCATGATGTAAATTTCCGTTACTTCTAGATGCTCCATGGATTGTCATAATCATATGTACATAAAACATGCATGGATATACTATGTTATTGCGAATGATGTTGGTTGATGATAAGTAGTTAATGTATATGAGAATTGCAGTTGGGATCCTTACTTCTTACAACCTATCAAACAGGTATAAGGATTAATCAGACAAATGTATGGGTCATGTTGGATTTTCAGTAGAATATGGAAAAGTTAGGCTTACTACGGGTTTTGATGGCATTAAGCCTACCCATTCCCTAGTGCCAACACGGCCCAAAAAGGCGGGTCGTGTCAATTGCCTAATCAGATCACCAATGAAATGAAAAAATGTCAAATTTGTATTGATGCTAATACTCTAAGAAACCTTTTAAGTCAATGACCGAGAGAGAGTCACAATGTTTGGATTTAGTGCACACAGATTTGGGTGATTTTAAGAATTGTGTGAGTAAAGGAGGCATGAGATATTATATTACTTTTATGGATGATTGTTCTCGATTTGCTAAAGGTTTGTTTATTGAAAAATAAAAGTGATGCAGAGGAAGTGTTTACAAAATACAAAGTTGAGGTTAAAAACCAATTACAAAAGAGAATTAAAAGATTAAGGTTTGATCAAGATGGTTAGTACAATAGTGATTTCTTTGCTAATTATTGGGGAAAAGTTAGGATTATTGATAAGCTTTCATCCCCTTATACATCTAAACAAAATGGAATAACCGAGAGGAAAAATCAAACACTTAAGGATATGATGAATGCAATGTTGATTTCCTGGGGTTTACTTTACTTTATATGACGGGAAGCTATTCTTTCAGCTTGTTATGTTCTAAAAAAAGTTCCTCATAATAAACTAGATCAAATGGAAAGGTTATCCACCTAACTTGAGTTTTTTGAAAGTGTGAGGGTGTCTTGCTAAGGTTGCTCTACCGAAATGTAAAAGGAAGAAAATTGGGCCTAAGACCATTAATTCTATTTTTGTGGAATATGCCTCTAATAACACTGCATATAGATTTATGGTTAAAGAAGAGGTATCTAGTACTTATGGACCAATTGTAGAGTCAAGAGATGCAGTGTTCTTTGAGGATATACTTCCCATAAAAGTGAGCATGTAAGAATCTGTCCCTAGTTCTTCTACCAATGATGACATGAAGGAAGAGGAAATTGTTGAACTAAGGAGAAGCAAAAGAGCTAGAGTACTCACCAATTTTGGTTCTAACTTTATTACTTCGTTTATGGTGGAAAGACCTGATGAGATAGATGATGATTTTACGATCACTTATATTATTAAGAAAGGTCCCAAAACTTATGAGGAAGCAATGAGATCTGTGGATGCTGCCTTTTGGAAGGAAGCTATAGATAGTGAGTTAGAGTCAATCATGTCTAACAAAACTTAGGTTTTAGTTAATCTACTTCAAGGTCGTAAGCCTTTGGAGTGTAAGTGGATCTTCAAAAAGAAATTTAGACCTGAAGGAACCATCGAGAGGTTCAAGGCAAGACTTGTGATTAAAGGCTTTAAACAAAAGGAATGATTGGACTTCTTTGTTACCTACTCTCTTGTTACTAAAATTTCATCTATAAGGATATTGTTTGTTATTGCCTCGGTATTTAAGCTTCACATTTACCAAACGGATATTAAGACAACTTTCTTAAATGATGATCTTGATGAGGAAATTTATATCGTCCAGCCTAAGGGGTTTATAGTGCCTGGTCAAGAGAAAAAGGTGTGTAAGTTGGTTAAATCTTTGTATGGACGTAAACAAGCTCCCAAACAGTGGCATGAGAAATTTAAAAGGGAGGTTTTCAAACATGGTTTCACCTCTTCTGATTTTGATTCTTGCATTTATGTGAAATCTGATGCCATTGGCTGTGTGGTCATAACCCTTTATGTGGATGAGATGTTTATTTTTGGTACTAACTTATCTTTCATTGATCTTACTAAGAGTCTGCTAAAGTCTTCCTTTGATATGAAAGATCTTATAGTTGTAAAATTTATTTTGGGAGTCAAAGTTGATAGGATTAACTCTGATTTTAGGTTGAACCAAACTCATTATGTTGAGAAAAATTTGAAGAAGTTTGGTTACTATGATGTTGAGCCAATCAAGACTCCCTATAATGCTAGTGTTGCTTTAAAGAAAAATCTTAGTGACAGTGTAAATCAAGATGAGTATGCTAAAATTCTTGGTAGTGTGATGTTCTTGATGAACTATTCTAGTTTTGATATTGCATATTATGTGACTAAACTTAGTAGGTATACTAATAATCCTAGTCAAGATTATTAGAACACATTGATTCGTTTGTTGAGATATTTGATAGATACTAAACATTATGGATTATCTTTTAGTAGTCATTCTCCTGTATTAGAGCGGTATTCCGATGCTAACTGAGTTACAGAGAGTGATGGTATACACTCTACCAGTGGTTATATCTTTACTATGACGCTCCCCAAAATTCTTAACCCATAATTATCTAAATTGTTCCCGAAGCAAATCATTAATCATCAAATTCCGTATTAGTTCCTAAAGAGAGGATTGTTTATCAGACACAATAATATTCTATATAATACAACTACTCGAACTATCACAAAAACATTCAATCTAAAAACTTTACTCAATTAATCTATTGGTCCTACACAAACTCCACTCTGGCAGTCTCGTACACTAGATTTATCAGCAATCTCTCATCTCCTAAAAAATAGTGGCAAGGAGTGAGTTACCTACTCAATAAAGGTAACCAATCGTACCCATAAAATCAAATAACTCAATATATATATAAATATATATTAAACTTGGTCAAGAGATTAAACATTCATATAATATGAAGATACACAACATTACTTAGTAAAATCCAAACAATTAACAAACATCTCAAAATTTTAACAAAAAATGATTTACAAAAATGTTAATTTATAACTACCATTTATGCCTTATCTCATAATTAACTGCATTGACTAACCCTGCTTAACCTAGTAGGCTTACATTCAATGATCTGTCAACTCATCTCAACTCATTATAATCTCTCACCTGGTGGAAAAGTAATTAAATATATAAATATTAGCATATATACCTCAATTTCTCAATCTCTCTTGGTAACCCGGTACTACTCTAGTATCTGGCTATCGGCACAGGATATCTCCAAGACTCAAGATATCTCAGTACTACTCCAGTATCTAGCCATCAACACAGGACATCCCCAGTATCTACTCCACAGATAGATACCTAGCCATCGCTTGCTCATCTCTAAATAACCTATCAATCTATGACCATTAAATGTAGCCTATCCTAGGCAAGCCAACAATTCTTGATTTTTCACCAATCATTCACAACATATTATCAACCAATCTCAATTTAACACATTTTCTGTCGAATTAACAAGCAATACACTTTATAAAATGTAACAAAATATAAAGTAAAATGCCTTGTATTTCATTAATTATTGCGAAATAAATTAACATAATTTATAAATGTAACTAAATATCATTCACTATAAAATAATTTGTTAACAACAAAATGTTATACTATTCTAAGAGTAAAGTCTAAGGTTATAAATATCACTATAAAATAATTTATTAATAACAAAATCTTATACTATTCTAAGAGTAAAGTCTAAGGTTATCCTTACCTCAATTTTAGACTCAATTAATTAATAGTCCAATTTACTCCTTAATCGGACCTTTGGACCTAAACATTACAAAAATTCTATCTAACTAATTTACAAAAAATGTCAACTCAAATACACGTAATAATCCAACATTATTTCCTTTTCCACTTTACTCTTAATTATAAAAACAGTATCCTTACTAACCTAACCATCATAATTACTAAAATACCCTTAAATAATTAAAAATCCTATTTTACCCTCATTTATTTCAATTAATACCAAAAATGCCCTTCTTGTAAGTAAATTCTAGATTTACCCTTCATTATTTGCATTTCCTATTTTGGCCCTTCATATAACTTAAATTTCTGAAAGTACCATCTTCTTCACCCTCTCCTCTTCTCTTATCTCCTCTTCTTTCTGATTTTCTAGTCACATTTTCACCATTTTTTTCTCTTTCCATGACTTCAATTATTGTCCCAAACAACCACAACATCCAATCCAACTATAAACTAGTATATGATGATCAAAAATCACAAAAAAGACATAAAATAGCAGTTATAAATTTACCTAAGTGTTAAGGAATTTTAGGGTTATTAACCTTCACAATTCCTCCTAATTTTCTACAAAAACAAACATAAGAAGGGAACCTATGAGAGAAGTGTCACATGCAGGAGAAAAAGTGGTGCTCTATACACTTACCAACTAGAAAAGTTGAGGGAAAATTGAAGAAGAAGAGGGTTGTTTCGTTGGTGTTTAATGTTTATTTCCAGTTGATTACTTGTCTTTATACTCCTCCATTTAATGGTTTGATGGGATGGGTCGCTGTTTGTTTTATTTGTGGGCTTTACAGTTACCTTGGTAGGAGTTGTTGTGTCTTGGAAATCATCCAAGCAAATATGTATCACGAGATCAAAAATGAAGGCTGAGTTTATGGCTTTGGAACTGGCAGGACGGGAAGCTGAGTGGCTAAGGAATCTCTTAGCAGATATCCCACTTTGGTTTAAAAAAAACAGTTCCTTCTATGTTCCTTCATTGTAATTAGCAGGCTGTCATTCATGTTGCCAAGAACAAAGCATATAATGGCAAAAGTAGACATATCATATTGAGACATAAAATTGTCTGTACTTTGATTAGACATGGTGTAATCTCTCTAGACTAGGTCAAGTCAGAGAGAAACTTAGTGGATCTATTTACAAAAGCTTTAAGTAGGAAACTAGTTTCAGAGCATGCTAAAGGGATGAAGTTGAGCCCAATTATGTGGTAACCTAGTGATGGACACCTATCTTGAGAAACCAAGTTCAATGGGTCAAACGAAGTCATGTGGTGACTAGTTACTTGTACTTTATTTGTGGAATGATACTGAGATATATTAACTTATTGAATTGCGTCCCTTAGTATAACTTTATTGCGTTTGATGAGGTTAGATGTTTTAATCCTTAGTGAGTTCCATAGCCCAAGTTTGGGTGGTGTGAGCAGTACATACTTAATGAACTCACCTACCTGGTCGCGAGGGGCTAGCCACCCTCCTATGATAGCATTTGGGTTATCTCTCTAGAATAATCATGAGACTAGGGCATTTTAAGGTTGTTTATTTCTCTAGCAGGTTTTGTCTCTAAATTTCTTGGACTCCAGGTTCAAGACTTAGTTCACTTGGTTATTCGCCTATCTTTCTTCTAAACTGTTACAATTTGTTTCTCAAGTTTTGGACCAAGTAGGGGATTGTTGGTGTTGTTCCAAAACTTGGAACATTTCTCTTTCCTTGTTTTTTTGTATCCCACATTGAAAGAGTAATGGACTTTCAACCTAGCTTATACACTATAATGTTTTATGAGACTTTGAATCAAGTCTCTTGAGGAGGGTATGGATACCACACATACGCACGCGTGTCGCTTGACCTAGCCTAGCTCAAATTTTGCGTGGCATGTGTGACATAAACTTTTGAGACCCACTTGGTTTAATTCTTATTTTTGGTACATTTTTAATGCTTGTTTTAGTTACTAAATGTTATTATTTTGACCTGGTATTTCCCACTTTTCCTAAAATCTCTCCATATTCCCTGTTATTCTCACCCATACTTATGACTGTTGCAGAATAACGTTCTCTTTGTTTTTCCTATATATTCATCCCTTCTGTATAGCGTAAAACACACACAGAAATTATATCTCTTCTCTTCTCCATTCTTCAACTATTTTTAATACTCAAAGACAGTTCCTAGTTTCCTACTCCATTCTTTGGAGTACATTGAAGCTAGTAGAGAAGATGTTAACCCTAAGGTCAAATCTTGTTGTCCTGTTGTATCGTAGAAGGGGTATTCCAAAGTGGACATAAGTATGGTCTTGGTCTTATTTTTGCTGCCCATCAAATAATGTTAATTTTCCAATAGTATGCAACAAGCAGGGTTAAAATATTGTTTCGATTTGTCGACCTTTCCTAAATTTTCGATCCATTATGGTAGGTTTCATCTAGTTTAACCTATTATGTGTTTTGAGGTAGTTTAGACTTAACCTTGTGAGTCTCTACTAGCGTGGATATAAACTGAAGAATTATGACTAAGGTATGTAGTTATCGTTGTATACTCTCCAGTATTGATGGGTGATTCGTATAATCAAAGTTTGGAAGAAGTTATATGAATTGAGAAGGAGACTTCACAGATTTCATATTTTATCTCAAAAAAAACATGAATTTGTGATCGTCTAGTTTATAAGCTTCACTTTATCTAACTTGCAGAACCACATACTATATATTTTTTTTTTAGTATTTGACCTCTTATGATCAAATTAGCAAAAATATAAATAAAAAATGTTACATTTAAGGAAAGAATGGGATTATATGAATGACGTCATTATTAAGAATACTAATTACTTATATTGTGATTTATAGATGAATATAAAGGTATCATTTATCTCAAAATCCTTAATTTATTGTATCATTTATTAGAATTGGTTTCATAAAGATTTAACCCATTCAAAGGCCTAACAACTAGAGACGTTTCAGGATTAAAACAGGATTCTTTGAATTTTGGCAAGAACAGGATTCTCGCTTGCGTGACACTGACAGGCATAGGTTTTCTTAACTTTTTTTGCTGCCTTTAAAAAGAAAGTAAAACAAAATTGGATTACTTTCAAAATTTATTGGGGTATACTACTCGAGCTTTGCAATTTTAATTGTGTTTAAATCTTTACGTGGAATGTGGAGAATTGAGCTGTTTGCTCCCTCACTAGTACTTTCAGCTTCGCCATTGTGAAGGTCACGGCTACTGCCACATGGATGTCTAGTACTCGTTTGGTCAGTACTTGAACTTTTCTTATATTGGCAATCCTTATCTCAGTAAATCGAACATGTGTTTTGTTAGATTTTTTTTTTTTTGGTCAAATTGTGATATGATCATCTCCACTCAGTGTATTAATACTCGTCTTCAAATGTGCATGTATCATATTATTTTATTGCAAAGCTCCATGTCTTCGAACAAGTACTCGTAGACTATCGTACTTTACTCTTTGCCGAGTTTAAAACTGTAAGAATTTACAATGGGCTTACGGGCACACACTAGAAGGAAAGTTAGACTACATACAAGTCTAAGTGAGATTCCATCCTAAAACTAATTAGTGATAGGTGGAGTAGCCAACTAGACTTATTTGTTATTTTACTTTCCTCTCTTTCTCCAATATGGGACAACTCTCACTATTATATCTCAACACACCCCCTCATGTGTGGGTCTAACACGTAACATAATCTATCATTTTGAGGTGTTAACAACTAACATAAGAGCAACCCGCTCTAATACCATGTTAGAATTTACAATGAACCTACGGGCCCACACGAGAAGGAAAGTTAGACTACATACAAGTCTAAGTGAGGTTCCGTCCTAAAACCAATTGGTGATAGGTGGAGTAGCCAACTAGACTTATTTGTTAGTTTACTTTCCTCTCTTTCTCCGATATGGAATAACTCTCACTGCTATATCTCAACAAAAACAACGGATTATATTTAACCAATTTTTCTTTTCTTCGTCCCTTTTTGGAGTTCCCATCGTGATGGGTACTGTGTTGTTTATCGTAATATCGTGTGATGCTTTACAAATGAATAATATCCAAAAACACAAAGACAAACACTGTAGAAATTGATATCCAAAGGAATCTGAAGAATATCATGGGTCGACAAGAATTACAAACTTCTGTTTCGGGTTTCCTTTATGATTTTTGATTCTGAAAACTGGAGAAATCTCTAAGTAAATACAAAACAAACCCAAACAATTGAGTCTGTTGAAGGTTGAATGAACAGAAACAGTGGACATTAGTAAACCCAGAACTGATGAGTTATTGGAAAAACAAACCCTAAAACAAATTGTCGCATAGGCATGAACCAGTGACCGGCATGACTTGGGTTTTGACTCCTGGCCATGACAAATTATGGGCCAGCAAGAACAAACTATAGGCCATTTTGGTTTCATTGAGTTGTAACACATCCAAAGATAAATGGGTCGAATGCTTTCTAGATTTGGGCCGTAAAAATTTTGGTTTAGAGGGTTAGAAAAGTAATAATACAACTTGGAGAAACATATAAATGTATATATAAACACACACTACATAATATGATTAATTAAATGATATATTTTACTTAGAAACAAGCTTCTAAGTTTGCAATTATGATGAATTTGAATTAATTTGGTAACACTTAGAAATAAGTTTATGAACATATTATAATTTATAATTATTAAAATTGATTAGTTCAATTATAATTGGACATAAGCTTCTAATTGAATTCAAATATTTAAGTTCATATGTTTAATAACAATCAAAAATAAGTTTCTAATTAAATTAAAAATTTTACTATGATTGGTCGAATAATAATTAGACGTAAGTTTCTAATTAAATCAAATTCATAGTTTAATTTGATTAATTCAATAATAATTAGAAATGAGTTTATAATTAAAATGAAACAATTCAAATTAAAATTTAATTATTTCAATAATGATTGAAAATGTGGGTTTTAAGTTAATTATAATAATCATAATTTCATTATGAGCATGAGCTTATTATTATGTTAGTAAAATAATTTATTCTATGATTTCTAGATTTTGTAACTTTTTCTATTTTCTGAAAATTTGTTTTTCAAGAAAATACTCATTATGATATGGACACCCAAATTTATATGAACTGCAACACAAATGAGATAAGCTATCATTATATTAGTGCAATTATTCTAAATACAATACATGTATAGAGAAGATCTGATAAACATATTATTATTATTATTATTAACTTAATACAAAAGTTGTATTCCAAAGGTTGTTTGGCTTTCACATATGTTGAAGTAAAGTACACGACTTTACTCTCAATATTATTAAAACAAGAAAATGAATTGTTAAGCATGCTCTAAAATTTAGATTTGCCAAGTCCAAAAATGTTTAGTTGGTTAGTGATAATGTTTATGAGATAATTTTGAAAAAGGTAATTAATTAAGATTTTGTATCCTATTGGCTTCCCAATCAAAATAATTAAAAACATTATATATCGACCTTTGAGGATATTATCACGTGAATTATTATATTTCATATAGGGTTCCTTACATTTAAGTGATGCTTATGTTATGTAAAAAAAATTGTTGAACTAAGTTATACTGAATTATATATATTATGTTCATTTAAATATGCCACACTTGATATTTTCAATTTCTCAATATCTATTTTATATAAATTCTTCTTGATAATTATATTTGAGTATG
>JAOQMN010000006.1:6133153-6145169 GCA_027563555.1 Erythroxylum raimondii | reverse complement strand
TCAACTCATCCACTTTCTTCTCATAATCCATATAAGTTCACTCAAATATCAAAGTCCTCAAAATTAAACAATTCTTTCTCATAAATTTTTTCTTAAATTCATAATTTTCTCACCAATTTCTTTCTCATTTAGAATCATTTTAATATTTCCAGTTTTCATCAAAAGTTTGGGGTCCAACAAATACAGTCCAGATGGAATCAACCTAATATAAGAACAAACAATTTTATACATTTGCACAAAATTAAACCTATAACTTAATTATAAACATACGTAATGTTTCATGCGATTTCACTTACAACTTATTGACAATTTTTCTAAACTTTCTTCCATCAGGTCCCTCAGATCCAGGCTGGAGGTCGTCTCCTTCATCCACCATTAATTGTATTGGATGATGGATGAGTGGTGGATTGTAAAGCATCAGTAGTTGCAGATGATGTTGTATCTGCAACTGTAGGCCCTAGAGGTGGAGGTGGTGACTCAGTTGTAGCTGGAGACTATGATCGGCCACCCTCATAATAAGTCCCTCTAAACATGCCTCTAAGCTTGGGCCGCATGAACTCACGTTGTCGCTTTGGCCCTATATTTCTACTTGAAATTATTTCTTACAGTCATTTTGTAGAAATATAAGAATTTGAACATATAGCTCCAATATATTACATAATATATGTAAAATGAAATAAGGCGATTTGTTGAATATGATATTGAAGTACAAACTTTGAATTTAGTTATGAGAATAATCGTTACAGTCTTAGTATAATAATATAATTAGTTTAAAGTAGAGTCTAGTGTATTGCAGAGATATATGGCAATGATATAATTATTTTGTTGGATTCCAAGTGACATGAGAGTCAGTAAAGGTAAATGAGTCCCCGATGGCTAGATTCCCAAGAAGCTTCCTGGCATGTTCGAACGCACCAATAGAAATAGTGAAAGTTCTTCCCTCATGTGTTTGGTTTTGAACACCTTCTTGCAACGGCATTTTCGCTATTGCTAAACTTGCAGATGAAACATTTGGAAACGGTTTACCTACAAAACAATAGGAAGGAACTAGCATATTGTCATATTAGAAACTTGGTAAATGAACCTATCCTAAATACCTATACGTACGTGAATTTCCAGATGAGCTATGTGGAATTGCAAACTTTTCCAAAACAACCAATTTTCCTAATCCTTCATCGGCCGTTGTGTCATTGCTCCGGCCTCCTTCGGCATACATGTCATCTTTGAGATTCATGAAAGCTTAAAACAACATGTAGTATATACCATGAAATGTGAATATAATAGCTTCACATTGGGAAATGAGATGTAGATAATAGGGAAAGTGACGTAGTTCAGATGATACTATACACCTTAAAGCAGAAGATTAGTCATGAAAGGCAAACGATCATTACTTAAAGAAGTGGAGATTGTTGTTGCATCCTTTATTCCTTTGGCATTGATAATTTTGCCACATTCCTCCCAACAGAATGAATTACTACCATCCGGAACCAGACGCCACGTCGACATTCTTTGATTAAGAATTTGAATTCAATAAAATACTTTTATTTTATTTTATCCTTAATCTTAAATATTTAAACTAATTAACAATAAAATTATTTTATTTTATTTTTATCCTTAATCTTAAATATTTAAACTAATTAAATTGTTTTTCCTAACAAAATCCGTAATACTAATATCACAATCCCTATCTTTATTTTTTTTCTAGCCTTTATGTCTATAAAAGGTTATTTTATGGATATAAAGAAATAAAAGATTACGATATTGATTAATCAAGTACACTTAGACAAGATTTTTGGTAAATTCTTCTATTTAGAGAAATTCTTGTTTTAGGTTCTTTAATAACTTATGATCTTATCTACTTTGCAAACAATTT
Source organism: Erythroxylum raimondii (assembly GCA_027563555.1). Lineage (NCBI taxonomy): Eukaryota > Viridiplantae > Streptophyta > Magnoliopsida > Malpighiales > Erythroxylaceae > Erythroxylum > Erythroxylum raimondii. The sequence continues at coordinate 6,143,296 of JAOQMN010000006.1, read as the reverse complement.
ATTCTTATACTTATTGATGACGAGGACTTTAAGCTTCCTTGATTGGAGACATCTACGAGGACTACCTAGAATAAAAACAAACTGATTGATGGCTATGTGTGACTTTTCAAAAGTGGTAAAAAAAACAATGTATGAATCACTCGGAGAGAGGTTAGAGAAAGTCTGAAAGTGAGAGAAAAGTTGACGCCTTTTGTTGAGTTTGCTTCCTTCAGTTTTTCGTGCCTGCGGTGCTTCTAGTTTGTCCTTCACACCGCATCATGGACTCCCTCACCTCCGAGGGTCAAATAGCCAAAAAGGGCCATACCCGGAAACGGGACGACGACCCTCCTTCACCCCCACCGTCGTACAGTGCGGCACTTACAGGGGGCTCCAGTGTGGCTGTCGCAGCGGCAGTGTCAGAATGGTTGGACGAGGAACCGGTTGAGGTTGAGGAGGGAGATATCTCAGCTGACGTCGGGGACCGTGGGTGCAGTCTGTGGCTTTCAGCCAATCTGAAACAGAAACTCGATGACCAGTGGAAGCAAACGGTAGTTCTGAAACTACTGGGGCGTCGGATCAGCTACTCGGTCCTCAGCTCCCGCCTGTGCAGCCTCTGGAAGCCGCGTGGTCCAGTTAAAAACGTGGACTTGGATAACGATTTCTTCTTAGTCAAGTTCTAGGAAGAAGCTGATTTTCTGAAAGCTTTCACCGGAGGGCCGTGGACTCTGTTTGGCCAGGTGCTGGCCATTCAACGCTGGTCCCCGACTTTTCGCGCCGACCAACCTTCGATCTCGAGAGCAGTTGTCTGGATCCGTCTTCCAAATCTACCTATAGCTAGGTACCATCCGCGGATCTTGAAGGGCTTAGGGGACCTGGTCGGAACAACGGTGAAGTTAGACGAAGCATCTTTGAAGGCGCAAAGAGGTCGATATACGCGTATGGCGGTTGAAGTCGACCTCAGTGTTCCTCTGCCCTCCAGTGTGGAGCTCGACGGTGAGGCTCTTCTGGTTTCGTACGAAGGGCTGCCTCCGATGTGTTACATGTGCGGTATGCTCGGCCATCCTCCGAGCGCCTGTCCCAGGAAACCTTCGGCGACCAGTGGGGAGGCGTCTTCCCAGCACCCGTCCCATGCGAGAGAGTCCAACTCAGGGTGAGCTGAGGCGCAGCAGGAGCAATGTCCGGTGCCCCCGACTGGCGCTGGCTACGGTCCTTGGACCAACGTGCAACGTCGGCGCCAACGGTCCGCTAGGATGGGACAGACGCAGGACGAAGTGAGCAGGGCAGGTGAAGTTTCTAGAGGCTCGAGATTTTCATTGTTGAACTCCTCTGCTAGTGTGCTTGACATGATCTTTAGTTCCCCTCCAACGAGTAATCCCAAGTGTTTGGCTGGAAAAGGACTACCAGTTCCTCTGTCCGGTCTGATGGGAACAACCCCTAGGAATACCCAGTTACGAGCCCAGCCCAAGGCCCGTAAGCCCCCGGTTAGCGCTAAGGGCAAGGCCGTTGTCCTGGACCGGCCGTAGCAGGCTGATCCGGGCCTGGCTAGTGGGAGCTCAGTTCCAACCACGGAACCGAGTCCACCTGTCCTACTGAAACCAACAGTTGAGGATAGGAATCTGGCAGTGGCTTTGCCGTCCCATTCGGCGATGGTCTGCGATAGTAGCATTGTTGAGACCTCGGGACTGGCCACAGATGAAAGGACCCAACTCATGGAGGGAGTTGAGGCCCCGAGCTTGCAGGCCGTTTGTCCGAAGATTCAGCCTGTGGAACCTCCTGATATCGATATGGCCTCGCAGGAGGCTGCAGTCTGCCGGCCCCCGAGCTAACTCGGGGTAGAGATTCCAGAGGCCCCTTCTGCGGGGCCCGGCGAGGAGGAAATCGAGGGCATCTCGGATGCTTCAATGTGATGGTTTCGTGTTTATGCCTTTATTATATCGATTATATTTTGGAATTGCCAAGGGGCGGGGGGGTCGGGATTCCAGGCCCTCTTGCGACATCACATTCGAACGTACAACCCGAGTATTTTGGCTCTGATGGAACCTCGCATTAGCAGTGATAGGGCTCATAAAGTTATTCGTTCTCTCGGTTTTGACTTCTCTTTCCGGATCGAGGCCGAGGGTTTCTCTGGGGGCATTTGGCTCCTGTGGAAGGCTGATTTTGATATCTCGGTGGTGGTCGCCCATCGGCAACTCTTGCACACCTCGGTCAAGTTTGGCGCTCACGCTTTAGATCTGACCATTGCTTATGCCAGCCCGCAGGCGTCTTCTCAATCTATATTCTGGCCGCTGTTGTCCTGGATCGGGGATTCTATCTCCCACCCTTGGGTTGTGGGGGGCGATTTCAACGCGAAAATGGAAATTTCGGATAAGAGGGGCGGGGCTCCCTCCTCCCACGTTGTTAATCGTCACTTTCGTGAGTGCGTGCATCGGTGTGGCCTCCACGATTTAGGTTATATCAGTTTGAAGTTCACGTGGTGTCGTGGTCTCGTTTAGGCCCTGCTCGATCGCGTGTTTGGTTCGTCGCGTTGGTTGCAGACTTTTCCTCTTGCTACGAATCGTCACTTACCCTTTCTTGGGTCTGATCACCATCCTATGCTCCTCTCTTTTCTCAGTCCCCAGCCTCGCGCTCTTGGTATCCCGCCCTTTAGGTTCCAGAACGCTTGGCTAACTCATGTTGAGTTCCCTGAAGTGGTGGCCCAGCATTGGGGCCCTACAGCGGGGAATCTGAGCGGCCATTTAACTCATCTCGCTGATCACCTTTCGCGTTGGAACAAGAGTAGCTTCGGTCATATCTTCCATCGGAAGAAACGGCTGGTTGCTCGTCTGGAAGGCCTCCAGCAAGCTCTCACTATCGACCCTACGAAGTCGCTGTTAGCTTTGGAAGACGAGCTGAGCCGGGATTTGCAACAGGTTTTGTGTCAGGAGGAGCTGTTCTGGCACCAGCGTGCCCGGTGTGATTGGCTTTCTAAAGGTGATCGGAATACTCAGTACTACCATACTCTCACTATGGCAAAGCGCAAGCGCCTTCAGAGGTTTATGACCTGACTCAGCTTGGCTGCCTGGTTCGGCAGTATTTCGTCCAACTCTTTTCCCATGACGAGGAGCCTCCTACGCCTTTCCCCATCACCGGTGCTTTCCCGTCCTTTTCGAGGGAGCAGGTCCGGGCTCTGTCTCTTCCGATCCATGAGGCGGAGATTAAGGCCGCAGTTTTCGCTGTGAACCCTCATAAAGCTCCGGGACCTGACGGGTATAACGCTACCTTCTTTCAATCGCAGTGGGAGACGGTTGGGCCGAACAACGTTTCTTTCATCCAGGCCGTGTTCTGTAGGGAGCAATGGGACCTTGAGCTGAACCGTACCCTTCTGGTCCTGATTCCTAAGGTCCTTTCCCCTACTCAGGTTTCGCAATTCCGGCCGATCAGCCTGTGTAATGTTCTGTACAAGGTCATTTCCAAGGTCCTGGTGAATCGTTTGAAAGTGCACATGAACCGTTTAACGGCTGAGAACCAATGTAGTTTTATCCCGGGGAGGCACATTATGGATAATATTGTTATTACGCAGGAAGTCATTCACTCTATGCGGAAGAAAACCGGCAAAACGGGCTACCTGGCGGTGAAGGTGGATTTGGAGAAGGCTTATGACCGTCTGAACTGGCAGTTCCTCCAGGACACCTTGATTGAGATTGGGCTTCCTGAAGATGTTATTTGGGTCATTATGCAGTGCGTCTCGACTACGTCTTTGCAGATCACTTGGCAAGGTACGACCTTGGCGCCTTTCTGTCCTTCGAGGGGACTTCGGCAGGGGGATCCCCTCTCTCCGTACTTGTTTGTCCTCTGTATGGAGCGCCTGGGGCACTTGATTACGTCATAAGTGGGTAGTGGGCGGTGGAAGCCGATCACGCTCAGCCGCCGTGGTCCGCCTATTTCCCACCTTTTCTTTGCAGACGATCTTGTGCTTTTCGCCGAAGCGACGGACTCGCAGACGCGGGTTATCGCGAATACTCTTGAGACCTTCTGCCGGGCGTCTGGGCAGCGAGTTAGTCATGCTAAAACTAGCATCTTTTTCTCCAAGAACGTCCCGCAGGATCTGGCGCATAGGCTCAGCCAAGATCTCCAAGTGAGTCGCACTGATAACCTAGGTCGTTATTTAGGGATTCCTTTACTCCATGAGAGGATGACCAGGCGGACGTACCAGCACGTTCTCGACAAGGCCCATCAACGGCTGGCGGGCTGGCGAGCTAGCCTACTCTCTCTGGCCGGTCGGGTTACGTTAACTCAATCGGTCATTTCGGCTTTGCCTATTTTCACTATGCAAACGGTGCGACTCCCTCGAATGCTGTGCGATGCTCTGGAAAAACTTATGAGGGATTTCATCTGGGGGTCAACCACATCCCGGCGTAAGCTTCATCTGGTCAGCTGGGATTCCGTTTGCCAACCTAAGCACGCGGGTGGGTTGGGGCTTAAACGGCTTCGGCCTTTTAATGATGCACTTTTGGCTAAATTAGGTTGGGCTCTGATCACGAAGCCTAACGCTTTATGGGTCCGGCTTCTGCGGTCCAAGTATAAGTTCGCGGATTCCCCGATTCCTCTTACCTTGACCCGCCCCGGGGCTTTTGTGTTATGGAAGGGTATCTCTGCGGCCTGGCCAGTCGTTCGTCAAGGCCTCAAATGGGAGCTGGATAATGGGAGTCGTATCCTCTTTTGGCTCGATAATTGGTTGGCTGAATGGGGCCCTCTCCATCGGGTAGCCATCTCTCCTATTCCTGACAGTCTTCTTTCTGCCACTGTCGCGCAACTTACGGACCCCCAAGGAAGGTGGCGGTGGACAATTTTTCAACATTTTTTGCCTTCGGAGGTGTGCCTGGAGCTTGCCCACTACTGCCCTGACCAGAACGCCCTCGGGCTTGATACGGTGATGTGGGCCCCGACCGTGCACGGCCGTTTCACGGTAGGTTCCGCGTATGACTTGATTGCCGGGCAGCCGCGGGCTTCTACCCCCAAGCTCTGGGAGGTTATTTGGAAGTGGCCTGGTCCCCAACGGATTCGCTCGTTCCTTTGGCTTGCGGCCAAAGGGAGGTTGCTGACCAATCAACACCGCGTGTAGCGGCATATCGCCGTGGACGATCGTTGCCCGAATTGTGGGCAAGTAGAGTCAACCGTGCATGTGCTACGGGACTGTTCGAGAGTTGCCGACCTGTGGCGTCAGTTCCCCCGTGAGGTGATCACCGCCCACTTCTTTCAGCAGGATGAGGCGACGTGGCTCCAAGATAACCTTACTAAGCAGGACCGGGTGCATCAGGCCGCATGGGCCTCTATCTATGGCATCACATGCTGGTTTCTTTGGCACTGGCAGAATAAAAGTATTTTCGAGCCGGGGTTTACTTGGCCGGTGACGGGAGTCCGTATTGTTCTTGAGTATGTGGAGTGGATTGCTAGGGCTCAGATGATGGAGAACCGTGTTCTCCCTACCCCGGGCCTTCCCGTGAGCTCCTTGGTGCGCTGGTCCAAACCTTCAGCGGGCTGGGTTAAGGTTAACACGGACGGAGCCGTTAAGTACAGGTCCCCTATGACCTACATTGGCGGGTTGATCCGGGATTGTCATGGGAACTGGTGTGGAGGGTTCCAACAGTGTCTTGGCCGGGGTTCGCCTCTGGAGGCGGAGCTGTGGGGAGTGTACGCGGGGCTCAATTTGACCTGGGCGAAGGGGTACCGCCGGGTCATAGTCGAAGTTGACTCCCTTGAAGTGATTAATATCCTTTCTGATCCTTCCGTTGTTCTTACTGGGGTTTCTTTTTTGGTGTCAGGTATCCAGGAGCTTCTCCACCGGTCGTGGGAGATCCGATTCCAGCATGTCTACTGTGAGGGGAACCAATGTGCGGATCGGCTAGCCAATTTTGCTGTAGCCCTTAGCCCGGGGCTCTATATCCTGCAGGAGCCGCCTGAGAGCCTCCAGGAGCTGCTCCGCAGTGATGCGGACGGCGTGATGTATTCTCGAGTTTGATTTTTTTTTCGTGTATAACCAAAAAAAAAGAGAAACCCAATGTAATAGAATGTGTCATCATCATCATTGTTGTTTGATAAAACTTAAGATACTTTCCTTATAAGAGGCAATAAAATCAATTCTTTGAAGATCGCTTTTATAAAGAAGATGAAAATTGATATATTAACGTATATTATATATAGATTAATATTATGTAAATAGATATTACATATAAGTAACAATATCATTTAATAATTCTAAATCATTATTTTGATTTAATTAATCCATATAAGATTTTTAAATGAAATAAAGGATAACAAATTTACATCAACCTACTTAAACCGTAGATATAAAGCATAGGTTTGAGAGTTATGCTGAGTAATTGCAAGATGAAGATTTTCATAATAGATTGTCATTCATTAAATAAAGAAGAACAAACAAAGTATATACATATTTGTACATGGCCTACTTATAAATATATAATTTAATTAATCTTTTTAGTAAATAATTTCTTTGCGTAATATTAGAGTGTTATTTGATTGACTTGTCTTAAGTTAGAATATTTCCAACTATGGTCGATTTGTAGTTTATGTTCACTTCCATATAACAGTTATTAGAAAAGCCTAAACTTGTAATTTGATCCTTATACTTAGCATTCTTTCTAATTTCTACTTATAATAAATATTCTTGTTTTATTTCATTAATATAAGAATTAGTTGTGATTTGGTGTTTCACTAAAAAATATTGCCATTAATAAAGACTAGTTGAATATTTCTTAACAAATTACAACAATATAATCAAAAGTAATATCGTTTATTTGAACACAAAATAAAATTATTTTCCAAATGAAGAGATTAAAATATAAACTTTAACATTACAGGGTAAAGAGAACAAATTAGAGCTTACTCAAATATATATTATCCATATTATTTAAACCTCATATATATATATATATATATAATTCATATTAGAGGAAAAATGATCTTAGTATCTAATTATTATAAATGAAGTTTTCTCATGCCGAAAATAAGTACAAGAACAAAAAAACAAATTATTTACAGAAATAAATAATGGATATCAAACACTATGCATTTTGTCAAACACTTAGTATGCATTAACCTCTTTAACCCTAATTCAAGACAAATTCCCAATCTTTTCCCATTTTTCTCCAACAAATACATAGCCCATCATTAACAATCAGTAATTAACAATCAAAACAAAAGATAAACTCCATATGAACCAACAATATCATCCATGACATGTTTTTCATCGGAGAAAGGAGAGTAAGGAGAAGAGGACAATACCTTTGGTTAAGATTACCAGAGAAGACGATGCCGGCGACGCAGGAGCTCCATGGCGATAGCACAGGTACAGACAGCGGCGATGGAAGCAGACAAAGGCCGCAGATCGATGGAATAGAGGAAGGCAGACGCGCGCGAGGTGGGGTTGGGAGGTCGGGTGGTTTAAAACGTGACAGATACGACATCGTTTTGTCGTTTTCGTTACATTTTAAACGTTTATAACTTAACGTAAACGATGACATTTGGATTTACACCAAACAACGTCGTTTTTGTTAAGTTATAAAAGTTATACCAGTAAGCGGAAAACGATGTTGGTTGGTTTTAAATCAAACGACGTCGTTTTGATTCTGTTTTATACGTTTAAAAAATAGCGAACAATGGTGTTTCGTTTAACTAAATTTGACGTCATTTTGTTCAACAAGCGAAGAGGTTCTTAAGTTAACCAAAAGGGCGTCGTTTTAGGATAACCAAACGACGTCATTTTTGTTGAGCTGGAGGACGACGAATTAGGACGACATTTACCGATGGAATTTACCTAAGAAATTTATACTTCCGTTAAAGTTTATTTTTTAACAAAAATTGCCGACACATCTCCAATTCGTCGGTAATTACAGACGAAAAAGTTTCGGTCTGTAAAATTTTGTTGGTATTTTGTTCTTTTCTTGTAGTGACTAAAATCAAAATTATGTACACAGATGGTGTAGAAAGTATCAAAGTCTACATCATAGCTCTCAAATATGGAATCCAACACCTCACTTCCCTTATTTATACACCAAAACATGTGGGTTCAGTTGAAAGAAAACACCATCACATTATGGAAACTGAACTCACTCTTCTTCACCAAGCCTCTAACCCCTTACAATTTTGGCCTTATGCATTTCTAACTACAATTTATCTCATAAATCATATGTCTACTTCAACACTCTAGTTTGACACATCATACCATAAGTTATTCCATCATCACCATAATTATGAGCCCCTCAAAGGTTTTGGCTGCTTAGATTACCCATGGCTTCTGAACATACATTGAGTATAAATTGGAACCTCGATCTCGTCCTTACATTTTTATAAGTACTTTATTCATAATAATTCTTTGTATTGCTTTGATCCAAATAAAAATCAAATGTTTGTATCAAGACATATAGTGCTTGTTGATGATGTCTTTCCCTTTTAAAAAAACAATTCCTTTCATCATTCTCTATTTAATAATGAACTCTTATCTAAGTTTAACTCTATACCATGACCTATTCAATCCATTTTTAATGACTAATGTTTTCAATCAAAACCTCCTGGTCCACCTCCTACATTGGTACCTATTTCTAATAGACTTCTGCAGGATTCTAGCTTAAGCTCTCATGCACAAACTTCATTGTCATCACCCATGTTCTTATCACATCAATGATTTGGTCTTCATATAGATAATCAACTCTCTCATTCATCTTTGGAGATAAGTGCCTCACCTGCTTCTTAGGTAAGTGATTCATCTCACTCCTCTATTTCCATATTAAAAAACCACCCCCACCACGAACCCTTATGGTCACTAGATCTCAAAATAATATTCACAAATCGAAAAAACCTTTCTCTCTCCATACTATATCTACACAATTTGATCTATTTGTCTATACTAAACCCTCTACATTAAAAAAAAGCATCTTAAACTCTCCATTGATGTAGTGCAATGGAAGAGGAAAACCAAGCTCTTTTTTCATAATTGCACTTGACACTTGTTCTTGCTTCACCTACATAAAATATTATTAGGTGTAAATAGGAGTATCACATTAAAAAGAACCCTAATGGATCCATTGCCTACTACAAATTTCAAGTTGTTACTAGGGGACTTCGCCAACGCTCGGGTATTGACTTCACTGACACATTTAGCCCTGTTGTTAAACTAGCCATAATTCGATTGGTTCTGAGTATTGTTGTATCTGATAGTTGGGTTTTAAAGTAATTAGATATGAATAATACATTCTTGCATGGTGCTCTTAATGATAATGTTTATATGCAACAGCCACTAGGTTTTGTTGATTGTTAATTTCCTAATTATGGGTGCAAGCTTCACAAAGCTATTTATAGCTTACGCCAAGCCCCACATTCTTGGTATACAGAACTTAAATCTTTCCTTGTTGGTGTTGGCTTCTTGAAATGTGATACTTCACTTTTTATTCTTCAAACAACTTCATTTATCATCTATCTTCTCGTATATGTAGATGACATTATTATCATAGGAAGTAATACAAGAGCAATTCAAGGCTTTATTCTCAAGTTGTTCTCTCAGTTTTCCATAAAAAAAGAACTTAGAGATCTCAGTTACTTCTTAGGAGTTGAAGCTATAAGGACTAACAATGGTCTTTTTCTTTCTCAAAAGAAATATCTTATAGATCTTCTCCTCAGAATAGGCATGATCAATGCCAATGTCATTTTAACTCCTATGTTGACCACTGATACTCTTCGTCATGATGATGGTTCTCCCTCTCATTATCCCACTTAATATTGCAGATTCTTGAGTATTTTCAATGCTTATCATTTACAAGGTCAGATATTTCTTTTGCTATCAGCAAACTTGCTTAATTCATGCATTGTCCTACTATTAATCATTGGTCAGTTGTAAAAAGGGTGTCATGTTACTTTAAAGAACTTTAGATTTTGGGGTATTTTCTCTTCTCAAAATTGCTCTCATCTTTAAGTATTTGTGGATGATGATTAGGCTAAAGATATTGATTCTTGGGTCTCTAACTCGACATATGTTACTTATCTTAGCTCTCATCCTATAGCTCTAAGAAACAATCAATTATTGCTCGCTCATCTATAAAAGCTGAATATCATGTCATTTCTACGGCAACCGCAGAAGCTAATTGGTTAACTCATCTTTTGGGAGAATTGGAC
>JAOQMN010000006.1:5688697-5701623 GCA_027563555.1 Erythroxylum raimondii | reverse complement strand
CTGATATCACATATAAAGCCTAATTTTATAGGGAAACAAAACTTAATGAACCCAAGCAAAACATTACTCGCGAGATCTATAATGCATAATTCTCAGCATAAATACTTGAAAAATGACATATTTTAAACCCTTTCTTGTTACATTTTTTTTTTGGATTCGAGGAAACCCCTTAGGCGGGCCAAGCGGGCTCACTTCTCAGAGGGTCAAGTGGCTACACCTCAGTAGAGGGCCAAGCGGCTACACCCCATCACAGAGGGTCATACTAGTTCTCCACCCATAGGTAAAACCCCGGCTATCCCAGGCTCTTACAAGAGGGGCTAGCAAATAATCGAACCTGGAACCTAACCGAAACCAAGCTCTACTCTCAACCATCTAGCCACACCCCTTGAGGGCCCTTTCTTGTTACATTATTAACCCTAAACCCTAATGCATAGTTAAATGAACAATATAATTTAATCTTCTACTTCCATCACATAATTTAATTATTAATTGGACTTAAATATAATTAGTTAATCAAATATTAGTTCATATTATAATATTAAATAATTTTAAAATTCATTGTATATAAATAAGATATTCATGTTTATAATGACCTCTTTAATAATAGGAAAATTCAATTGTATAGTTTTATTTATCACATAAATGAAATTTGATTTAAATATATCATTTTTTTTGGTCTTAGACCAGGATATTCACCGGCAGACCCAGTGAATAATCCCCTCGCTGACTTGTAGGCACCTCACAGAGTGTACAGCTGGTCCAAGGATTTAAGGCTGCTTCATACCTAAAGTCAAGAATCGAACACCTGACCTTTGGTTAAAGATGGATGAGTCCCTGCCACTCAATCACACCGTTGGGTTAAATATATCATTTTCTAATATATCTTTAACTTACCTCCTTTGATTAAAGAATAATATTCTAAACATTAACGAAGATCCATAAAAATGATAAGGCACCAATGATTGCATATGAGACTCTTCCTACCTTGAAATGAATAGATAAGAATACAAAGCCAAGAATTGTCTCATCACCAGTAATTGAGAGTCAAAAGCATATTAATGTACCACACGCCACGTCACCACATTTTTCTGACTGCGGACCCCACATGTAATCCATTTTTTGTTTAATTAATTAATTAGATAATAATTACAGGAAATCCAAATTCCAACCAAATTGCGCTCCTCTCAAGCCTCTTCTCCAGCTTGTGTATATACAAATGCAATACAACGGCTTTGTTTCCATCTCACCCCTCAACAGTCAACTCCGTACGCAAACCTCTCTGTTTGCTCTGGCTTCCAAGGTACTTTCTTTCTTCGCTTTAATGCTGATTCTTACTTTTTCTTTGCGATTATCCTCTGTAATCCTCAGTTTGATTTTCAAGGTCTTCAATGCTTGTTTGATCGTGAAATTTTATTTCAACTCTTCAAACCGAAATTGCAGAGAAGAATTTGAAGTGATCTTGGTTCAATCGTTCGCGTGCTCGAATTTTTCAAATTAGTGGTTTCTTCGTTTCTCTTTTGAAAATAAAAAGATTCTATTTTTTGAAAAAAAGATGCGGATCTTCTAATTTTGGGTGGTATAAATGTTGCCGCGTTAATTTTTATATATACATATATATCTATATAAACCTTGATTTAACAAGCGACGAGAACATGTCCGGGTGCAATGTATTGACAAGGTTTTGTGTAACGGATCGATTAAACTGAATTTAAAACGATGTGCTGGTATTTTACGTCCGAGGATTTCTGTTTGGTTGATTGGAAAATCCTCATCTGGATGCAGAGCAAAAGCAAAGCTGATACATTCCAACTCCTTTTGGGCCTATTATTTCCTTACAATTTGCTGGGAAGTTTTTAGCACCGGTCAAGGCAAATTGTTGGAGTCAAGAATCAATGAACCTAAGATAATCCCTTAAAAAGCTAGGATCTTTCGCAAGCTTTTTTATTCTTTTTGCGGGTTTTCCGAATTAGGTAGCGCTATCTCTGTGTTTGTTCCTGATACCTATACTGAAGAAGGGGTGGTCTTGTTTGTGGGTATGGACAAAAGTTTACTGTTGGACTGAATGCGTGTGCTTTTTCTTTTGCTTGTCTTGTTGTTTCAATCTTTAACTTGTTCTTATTATAGATTCCTTTGACAGGAACAGGGTACTCGGTTCCTGCTCAGATTGCCTCGAATTCTTGATTGATTTCATGGCTGTGGCATTTACTAATCTTTCATGGTGGTTATGGAGTGGAAAATGTCAGGACCAGAGAATTTCAAATGGATCATCTGTAAATACCAGACCCGACTCAGATTGATGGGATTTGGATACTCTGCAATTTCCTCTGGTCCAGGGGGCTAATATTGCTTCATCATCTAGGAGGGTTAAGGGAAAATGGCATAGCCGGAAACAGAGGAAGATCGATAAAGATTATGACGTGGTTCTTGTGCCATCTGATGGATGCTGTCTTTCAGGGTCTGAATCTGATGATTCTGATTACTCAATTGGATGGTTGGAGCCTCATGGACCCGGATTCCAGAGTGATGACACAGACAACAGTTTTGCCGTGCTTGTCCCATGTTATGGGCGTGTTCACGATAATGGATTTGATGACTCCAAAAACAAAGTGTTTGCTGCCATCGCCAAAATCCCAGATGATTACTCTGACGGTAAGTGCAGTTTCTTTTCTCTTTATCTCCCTATACCGTCTTTATGAGCTCATGTTTACCTTGCTGGGGACACAAATGTCTTTATGTTTATGTTCATTTTATTGGATTTAGGTTTTTTTTTTCCCCATCTAGTAATGGTCGTGCACTGAGTTGTGCAGATCGTTTGAAGCATTTTATCTTCCTGAGTTATCAAGAATGTTACTTGTCATCTATTGAAATTAGTAAGACTAGATGGTAGACAGAATAAGAGAAGGTTGATAACTTTATTGTGGTGCATACTGCTGCTTTTATGTCCCCTATAAAATATATTGTTATGCTTAGTAATTACGTAAAGTTGTGAGACTTGAAAGGAAAATTTTGTTATTTCTTGAGATTATGTAGAACCCAACCACGGTAGGAAAGTTTCGTATAGGAACCATGTTTTGATTTACTGTTGAATCCTTATATTGTTAAGAGTTCTTAACCATGCAAATTTAAGTGGGGTTTCCTGTAACTACCCGAACAGTTTGATAATCTTTTCTACTTCCTTTCTGTGTTATTTAGATACTGTGCAACCATATTAGTTCTTTAAATTGTATGTCCCATTCACCAGCATCAGTCATGAGGACCTTGTTTTTACCATTTCAGAACCTTATCCTTCTGATATAAATGGAGGTTTTAACAATCCTCCTTGTTGAAATTTAGCAGTAAGAATTTGAATTTTCCATTGTTATGCCACTACTTTGACCTCAAATTTCAAGCATGCCTTAAGTTTCTGGACCCATACTCTGAACTTTCTAGCTGTTAATGTGGATCTATAGCCTTATCTTCAGATGCTTTGTATTTACCAAAATACTTCACCTTTCTGAATTAAGGCGGAACCTTCTGTATCCATAAAAAAATTGCAATCTTATCAGATAACAAAGTAATTCGCTTTAGGCATTTGGATTTTTCTGTTTCTGCTGCATCCCATGCATTGACTATCTGGATCAGCTTTTGATATCAGGTTCCTTGATAATGAGATGCTTGTGGTAAAAGTCATCTTGACATGGCCTATATATATATATATTAGTTCTTTGTTGCTTTTTAGTTTATAGCTATATTCCACATCATGTCTCACCTTTATCTCATATCTCTATATTTCTGTATTTTGATGTTTGTCTTTTATCCCAACCCTTTTTGATTTTGCTATCTTGATCCCCTTCTATATTGTTAACTACAAGAACAAGCATCCAAGTGGTTTGAACGTCTTCACTCTATGTTCTATTTGTATTCTGAGTTTGTTTTCTTTATATGACTGCTATTGAAGAGGGCAAAACATATATGGAACAGTGGCTCTCTTCCCTCCAGAACATCTGACAATTGAAGCCCCTTTCTTAATTATGCTGCTTTTCCTGCCTGCTAATTCTTCTGATGGATTAACATGAATCATGTTTTGTATAAAAAGTATGGCCCGTCTAAGAAATTGAAAAGAAAAAGAAAGTGCGGCTGGTGTGGTTACTCTATGGTAGTCGAAGAGAATTTGTTGACGTTATATTCTTATTGGATATTACCACGCGACTGGTTGAAGCAAACCAATGGAGAACTAAGTCGCTAGAAAATGTGGTATTTTTAGGTGCTTCTTGTCATCCAACGAAGGAAAATTTCTCACAGCAGCTTAATCCTGAACTACCGAGACGTTCTGATTCTGAGAAGATGGGTAAGGAAAACACAAGACTTTCTACGCGTGCTTACAATAATATTCTTTGCTGTACATACTGAAGCAGCTGTATGTTTTAACTTTTATCTTCTTGCTGTAAATAATAATCGGAAGGACTATGTATGTAGATGACTAAAGCTTATCTCCCTCTTTTATTCCTTCTTTTGGGTAAGAGCGCACACATGTGTCTATGCGTAGATAATCATAAACATGTGATTGGACTCTCCAAAAAGTATATTCACTTAGTCGAGTCCTTCCTTAAAATATTGGTTAAATCTTAACTTCTGAGAAATTCTTTTTTTTTTGATAAATCAGAAATTCTTCATTAAAATATAAATTGAATTAGTAGGGACAGATATTTTTAGTCTTTGAATAGTCTGTGGTCAGATATAATGGGCCAAACGAAAGCCAACTGTCAACCAAAAATTAGTGCTCTTCCTATCTCTAATTATGTGTTGATGTGAGCTTACATAAATTATTTGGTATGTAAGATCTAGATTGTAGAAGACTAAGCTGATTTAGTCTTGACAGTCCAAATGTTTTCTCCTTTTAGATGGCACACATATATCCATTTTATCCAAAAAAATTTCCTTCTCTGCACAAAAGTCTCCAAAGTCTCGTGCCATCAAAGCTGTAGTCATTATGTATGCATATATAATTCTAAGCCCTCCATGTTGCTTTGGAAGATAAATTGTGCTCCATTTAACTTATGGTGCCTTTTTGCAATTGCTACTAGTATCATTCCATATGAATTCTCTTATAAGTCTTTCAATCCTCTTCAAAACACTCTTGTAAAAGCAAGATGGGAGCACTAATATACATATAATTTTATAAGATACAAATTTATTACTCCATAAGGTGATTATCTTTTCTATGGTTGAGATTAGAAGGCACAGTCTGCTCTCTTAAGATTCTTAAAAGAAATGGGAACTCCAAGGTATTTGAAAGGAACTACTTGGAGTTTCAATCTTATAAAGGAAGAAACAGAGATCACATCTACACACGGAGAAGTAACCGAAACTTTTGAATGGATGATAACACAAACCTGATATAGCTATAAATGTATCCAGTGAAACTAACATTAGTCTAACTTGAAGTAATGTCAGCTCCATAGTGCATCAGAAAGTCATCAGTAAAGGATAATTGCAAGATCTTCAACTTCTAACACTTATGATGAAATTTGAATTGAGGAGTTCTAGCAATGCTCAGTGATGTGGTGCTACATAATACTTTGATGGTGATTACAAAGAGATATGGAGACAAAGGGTATCCTTTTGTCTCAATCCTTGAGAAACTTTAAAGAAGTTTAGAGGTTCCCTATTGATCAATACAACAAAGGATATTAAGGTGATGCAGGTGTGAATCCATTTGATAAATCTGCTAGGATATACTATGGCATAGAGAGTGTTAAGTAATAAGGTCCAATTAACAATATCAAAAGCTTTGGTAAAGTCTATTTGTATAGCACAATTATTGATGTGTTGATTGGTGTTATACCCCCTAAAGAGTTCTTGTGCAAGTAATGTCCCTTATATTTATTTCATTCACATAATCACCCTAACAAGGATTAATCAAGTTTGGAAAAGTATGCTTTAACCTATTTGCTAGAATCTTTGAGATGACCTTGTAAATAACATTCCAACAAGCAATATGTCTACAATCATTGAGAATAGCTAGATTTGGAACCTTAGGAACTAAACATAAGTAAGTTTTGTTTAGTTTAATGAGTAACCTGTCATCTGTGAAGAATTCCTTAACTGTTTGCACAATAATTGAGCCATTTTATTACCATATAGTTTGAAAAATTCTTATATTGAAGCCATTTAGCCTAGGAGCCTTATTAGGGTGAAAAGATAATAACACTATTTTGATTTCCATTATGGTAACTTCCTTGATCAATGTAAGGATGTGGTGTGGTTTAAAAGTGCCATGAAGAAAGCTTACTAGATAACCAAGTAATTTAGTAATGGTACTACTTCTTGCCAATATTCTGTAGTAGTGGTTCTTTAATAGCTCTTTCAACTTAGATCGTTCACTAGTCATATTCCCATTGGAATCCTTTAGTGAGATTTTTTTTCCCTTTGTTTCTCATTCCTTGTATAACACTATAGAAGTACCTTGAGTTCCTACCTCCCTCTCATAGCCACCGAATTTTAGATTTTTGTTTTAGATGGGAATTGAAGGTTTCCAAGTTGTAAAAATATTTCTTCAATTCAATTACCTCAATATGGGTTCATTGGGGGATTTAGCTAGTGCTTCTTGAGCTTTAGTAAGACTATCTAAAGCCAATCTCTTCTCCTACAACTTTAAATCAATGTTATTCTTCAACAGTAAGATGCACTGTACTTTAATTTCCATCAATATTTGTATACAATTGTAGGCATTTGATCTAGAGTATGCATAGTTCATTGTCTTGGAATTGATTGAGCTCAATTAGGGATATTGAAGGAGGGAATTGAAATTTTTGAAAGGGGACTTTGTCCTTATCACCTATTCATTAAAATCAATTATAACCGGGTTATGATCAGAGAATAAAGTGGGGTTAAAAGTAGCATAACTTTAGGAAATTTCCCAAGCCATGAACTGTTGATTAAGCATCTTTTAAGCTTTCGTTAGAGGAACTTATCCCCACTTTGGTTATTGCTCTAGGTGAATAAAGCTCCATAAAACCTAACGTCTACTAGGCCTAAAAAGGAGGTGAGGCTGGAAAGCTCATAAACTCTTAGATATGCAACTCATGCCTCCTTGGGATTCAGAATGTTATAAGGTACAATTTAGGTCCCCAATTAGCATTCAAGGTTTATTAATATTGGATTCAATTCTCCTAATTTCAGCCCAAGGACTAGCTCTTTATTATTCCTAATTTACTGCATAAATCACGTAAGGGCTAGAGGCACATTGCTAATTTTTAGGATTAGGTCACAATGAATAAATTGATCTGAGCATAACCACTTAGATAGATCTAAGTAGGTAAGATCAAAAAACATAATGACTCTCCCATTGGGATGCTTAGTGTAATTACTTAAAGAGGTCCAATCCTTTTGCAAAAAAATTAAGACCTTTTTGAAATGTTTCCTCCTTTATTTTGGGTAGTCTAAATGTAACGTCGGACTCTTTGAGCTCTTTTGTATTGATCTGTATTTGGAGATACTACTGTAGATTGATATATACATGGTTGTATATGAGTTCAAAGATGTATTTAAATTCTTTTGGTTATATATGTGAGTGACTTATAAAGTTCTATGCCCTTACATGAACTTAGAGTTCACCAGTATGCGAAATCTTAGAGATTTCTGACATATAAGCTTCTAAGTATGTAAAATCGAGTCCATTGGATGGATATGACCATGGTGGCTGAGTTAAATGTGTTCTAATGCCTTGGAGGTGATTAGTTATGATTTATGGACTTATTGGACACTTAGAAAGCTTAATTAGAAAAGTTTATATACATAAGGGCTTATTTGCTAATTGTTAAAGGACCCAATTGTAATTTTTCAATTCTTGGAGGATCAATATATAATTTATAAAGTTAAGGGGCTTAATTATTATTTTCAAAAATCCGGAGACCAAAATAAAAATAAAAGTTTTAGTCATTCCCAAATTTTGGGCTTAATTGCAAATTTAGGAAAAATTTGGAGGGTATATTGGTAATTTCACATAAGCTAAGGGAAAAAAGGTAATTTCATCATATTTGATCAAAGAAGAGTCAATATTCTAGACCCTTCTTCCTTGAATGGCTGTGCACCCCACCATTTAAGACTAGAAACATTTTGTTTTAATTGAAAGAAAGGAGAAGAGAGGAGGAGAAGAACCCATTCGGCCATCACTAAAATTCTACCATTCTTTTTGATTCTCTAACTCAAATCAAGGTGTTCTAAGTTAATTTGGGATCAAGGAACTCAAATGTATCATTAAATTTGAGAAATTCTCAAAGGATTTTAAGGTATCACTAAAGGAAAGTTTACATAAATTTTGTCTTATCTCTCTCTACATTATGATTTTGAGTTTGGTGTTAAGATATGCTGTTCTCCATGCTTGAATATGCATGAAACATGGTTTAGATGAATGAAACGAGTCATGGAGAAGTCCCCTTAGGCCAAAACCAAAATGTTCTCTTTTAGGTGAAAGTTTGTGAATTTTTGAATATCTTTTGAAATTGATAATTTAAATGAATTCTATGGTGTTAATTGTATATGTATAATGTGAATTGATGATGAAAAATGAAGAAGATGCTTATTGGATAAGGCTTGGTCGAAATGATTGGAGAAGAAATAGACTAATGTAATGAGTTGTATAATTATGATGAATATGAAGGGAATTGGATTGAATGGAGCGGTGAAATGTGTTGTTGTTTGGAAGTGTTTGTTATATAATAAGATAAGAGCATGGATTACTATGATAAAGTCTTTAAAATATGATTTGAAAGTCATGCACATTAGGTGTTTGATAAAATGTCTAAGTGAACTTGGCTTAGGATTTAAGGATTCATAATGATATGCATTGGAAAGAAACTTTCATGTTTACTTAAGTAAACTTGAATTTTTTCTTAGATTGATATAAAAATGTGCTTAATTATGTTTTGAAATGAGTAAGTAATGGATTAAAGTCATTAAATGCCTTGGAAAATGCAAAAGAAAAGCTAATGTTAATAGTAAGGGAAGTAAACATGTGAGAAGCTTAATGACCGAATCCTATAGCTTAAAGATGGTGATATTGTGTTTTATACACTTATGTGATGGTGTGTAAATATTAGATATATGTTTGAGTAGTAAATACATTGCATATTTTTATGTATAAAGGCTCAGAAGCCGTGAATCAAGGAGCTCGTACTAAAGATTGTTGAAGTCAAGGGAGTGTACACCTTCTTTTGAGGTGAGTTGAGGAAACCATATCTCTCAAATGGAACTAGGGCATCCCAAGACATGCATGATGACTTGTATATGAATTTTGAGCCTAGGTAATGCATAGTAGAATTGAATCTCAAATGGAAGCTAGTATACTTGTGTATTTAAGAAACGACATTGTTTTTAATAACACTTTGCATTTGGAGTGCAAAAGATGACTTTTATTGCATAAAATAATGTTTTGGAATTTACATATGCATAATTGAGTCATGTATGTTGTGAATGTGTGTTCTATTTTGGCTTAGAGACATGACAAGTTTCCATTTTATCGATTGGACCGATAAATAAAGGTATGGTGCCTTACTTGATTTTAGTACTTAATATTTGTATATGATTTTCGTGATTGGTGAGGTAACGATTAGCCAATCGTGTGCTAGGCACAACAGATTAAGCGACCCTCGTACCCTTGATGCTGGTACATAAAAGTCGAGTCCTCGTATCGATACCTTTTTACGGGACTTGCGGGTGATTCCATACCTAAAGGTCTGGTCACCAACGAGGTCATCACCTAGGGTCATGATGCTCTTGTCAACTATAGTCCGGATTTACCACGGATGGAAGTCGAGCCAACACCGGGAATCAATGGGTGTGCACACTAGTTTGGTCAACTAGTGGTGACACACATGATTGTTTTGGCTTATTCTGAGATTTGTTTTCTAACGAGATTTGTTTTATACATATAATGCTTTTCTGCTTTTGTGTACTGGAGCTGGAACCTATGTTCACCAGATGGATGATTAATAGGCTAAGCTTATATGGTTCTTAACCAGTATATGTTGGTCATAGGCTAGGCTTATGTGTTTCTATGTCATGTATGTTCACTTTATAGGTGGTTATGTGCATGCTAGATACGTGAAAAACCCGTCTTTAGGTTATCTAGACCGTCTTGGCACGTATCAAGTTCTATTTACGATATATGTTTTTCTTGCTTATTGAGTACATAGTGTACTCACCCCCTCCACTTTCCAACCATGTAGGTTAATTTGGTGAGCTTAAAGCTCTGAGTAGATCATGCAGCCTTTTGACATTTTTAGGGCATTATTACACGTGGGTAGTCTCTGTTTTGTACTTTTGTTGTTTAGTGGCTCATGAATTGTTTTTATTAGGTTGGTTATGTTGATATGTTTTATGATTTTATAAACTACCTTATATATGAACCTTTGGTATTGATGTTGAGATTGCTTTTTGAGTTGACTTAAAAGTCCAGAAGTTATGGTAGAATTTTAATGTGAATATAAAAATGCGTTTAAAACTGATTTGCTGGTGTTTTGATTGAGTTTTGGGATTTTTAAAATACAATCATTGTGCTATCCAAATATTTTTAAAAGATATTCAATTAGCCTTGCATAGTCGGATTAAGGGTACCGTGAGTGTCCTTAGCTCGAGTATGCGGCAGGTGTCGGGTGCCCAATATGGTACCGAGTCATGACATTAAACCCCACACATTCAATATTAGAAATACCGTAAAGGATGTTTGGATTTTATTTTCCTCTTAGTTTTGCGTTTACCATAACTTGGATGAAGCAATCCTCAGTTTGGCTAGTTACCTTAGGAAGCATTATTTTAGGGTGCCTCATTCTCTATATTCACTATGGCCTCTTTCCCTTTCCTTGGTGGTAGGGAAATAACCAGTCTCCTTTCTTTTCTAGTGTTAAAAGAATTCACATGTTCACCTAATGGTTTCTTGTGTTTGCTTGGTTTGAACATCATCTGACTTACTTAAGAAACTTCAGTATTATACAAGAGGATAGCAACTCTATGAGTTTAAGGGTTATTATTAGCTTACGGTCTTTGTCGAGATACTGATCAGTTGTCAATAGATTATATTGAGATATAGATAAGTTGTCAATAGATTAGATAAAATAAGTTTGAAATCCTTTAACTTAAGAGATTCCATTAGATAGCTTTAGATAACCTTCCAAATTTAATTTCTTATTTTCTCTCTTGTAATGTCCTATATAATGTTGTATACTTCCTATTCAATATATCAGAATATATGAAAATCCTTTCCCATATGGTATTAAAGCTGTAGGGTTTCTTTTTTCTTGGATTTTTTATTTAAGCAGCCTTCATTGCTATATTGCCAAAACCCTATTTTTGGTTATTCTCTTGTGTGTTCCAACCTTTATCGGTACATTCCTCCTTGTCTCTCCTTTTGTGATTCCCATTTGGATATCCTTAATTGCTGCAGTATCTTCTTTTTCATCATGTCAACCTCTCAAACTTTTGTCTCCACCAAATCTAACCCTTTAGAAGAATTCCATACCATTCAAAAAATTGGAGATTTACAAAAAAATTGGGATTCCTATAGGCTTAATGGGAAGAACTATCTTAGATGTCTCAATTTGTTTGCACATACCTCAAGGGCAAAGGGAGGCTTTGTCATCTTTTTAGATCAGGACTGACTAAGGATAACCTAATGTTTGAAGCATGGGATGAAGAGGATTCCATGATAATGTCCTGGCTATGGGATTCTATGGATCCCATGATTAGTGACACATACATGTTTTTTGTCACTACAAAGGAGATTTGGGACTACATGCATTACACATACTCGAAGGACCATGATGTTGCTCAAGTGTACGAGATCAAGGTCAAAATTGTAGCTGCTCAATAAGGAGACAAATCTGTCACAAAATATGTAAACTTGTTGTAGAATCTATGGCAAGAACTTGATAATTATCAAGTCTTCGAGATGAAATGCCCTGAGGATGTTGTCATCTTTAAGAACTTCATTGAAAAAGATTGTGTCTATGATTTTTTGGCTGGATTGAATGCTGAATTTGACCAGGTCAGGATCCAAATCCTTGGAAAAGAGGACACCCCGTCTCTAGAAGAGACAATCTCATTGATTCGAGCAAAAGAAAGCTGAAGGAGTGTTATGCTTGAACCATAAACCATAGACAGGTCAACCTTATTAGCAAAAACTGATCATCAAGACAAAGGAAATAGTGATCTATCTAAGCATTATGGTAGAGAATACCAGGGGAAGGAGAATAGGACAACCTCTAGTGCACCCATTGTAAGAAACCGAGGCACACAAAGGAAACATGTTGGAAACTACATGGTAAACCACCAAGCCCATATGGTATAACAACCCAAAGTTGAGGAAAATTTCAGCAACAAGAGGATTAAATAGTGAAGAAATTGAGAATTTGAGAAGCTTATTGGGGACTATTGAAAAACCTTCTAAAACTTGTTATTTGGCTCTTTCAGGTAAACCTTTACTTCCTTTTTGCATGATTGCCTTAGAAAATCTTTACACCAATTGTTGGATAATAGACTCGAGTGCCACAGACCATATGACACCTATATCTCAACTATTCCATACCTATACCTCATGCCTAAGTAACAAAAGGATTATAGTGGCTAATAGCTCTCTAGTTACTATTGCAGGGTTAGGAGATATACATATCACACCTACCCTTATTCTAAAAAAAAGGTTCTCCACATACCAAAACTGTCAGTTAGCCTTGTTTCTATTCAAAAGTTTACCCATGATCTTAAATGTTATGCTACTATTTTTTCCTTCTCATTGTGTTTTTCAAAATCAGGTCTCGGGGAGGAGGATTGGACTTACTAAGGAAAGGAGTGGCCTTTGCATACTTAAATTGCCTCAAAGAGTTAGGAGCAACCTGTCTTTGTTATTTTTCAGTTCCTCAAATAAAGATACCATTTGGCTGTATCATTTACGC
>JAOQMN010000006.1:5574720-5585659 GCA_027563555.1 Erythroxylum raimondii | reverse complement strand
AACAAATCCAAAAATTGGAGACCAAGTAGGTAAATCTAAGTTTGAGTCTATTTCTATTGAGTCATTGTCACTTGAACCAATATAATATCTATTCCAGAGTCAGATGAAACCTTAGATTTACCCATTGCTCTTAGGAAAGGTTCTAGAACTTGTACCAAATATCTTTTGCATAACTTCTTATCATATCAAAGTCTATCTCTATCATTTCAAGCATTTATTTCTAAGTTATACAATGTTTCCATTCCTAAGAATATATAAGAGGCTCCAAATATTCCCGACTGGAGGGATGCGGTCCTGGAGGAGATGAGAGCTTTGGAGAAAAATAGAACGTGGGAGGAAGTTGATCTTCCAAGAGGGAAAACACTAGTCGAATGTAAATGGGTGTTCACCGTAAAGTACAATTCTAATGGATTACTTGAAAGATATAAGGCTCACCTTGTTAATAAGAGGTTTACACAAACTCATAACATAGACTATTCAGAAACGTTTTCAGTTGTTGCTAAGATAAAAACTGTGAGAGTGTTGTTTTCTATTGTAGTTAATCTAGATTAGACTCTACATTAGTTGGATGTGAAAAATCTCTTCCTAAGAGGTGTATATGGAGCCTCCCTCAGGATTTAGTAAAATCTTTGAAAAAAGGATGTCTTTATATGAGCTTAAACAATCACCAAGGGCCAGGTTTGAAAGATTTGCAACATTTGTAAAGTCTCAAGGCTTCTTATAGGGGTAGTCTGATCATACTCTATTCATAAAAACTTCTACAGAATGAAGGGGAGCAATTCTAATCGTGAATGTAGATGACATTATCCTCACTGGCGATGATTTTGAGGAAATTAAAATTCTTAGAAAGAATCTCTCAAAGAACTTCCTAAGGATGGAAATTGCTAGATCTAAGAGTAGTCTCCCAACAGAAGTATATTCTGGACCTTCTAGAAGAAACTAGGATGAGTGGATGTAAACCATCAGATACTCCTATCGAATTAAACTCAAAGCTGGGTGAAGTTAAGGAAGGAGTTCCAGTAGATACAGATCGATATCAACGAACGACTGATAGGAAAGCTAATCTATTTATCTCACACCAAACCAGATATTTCCTCTGTTGTGAGTGTGGTAAGTCAGTTTATGCATACTCCCTATGAAGAACACTTGGACGCAATGTACATAATTTTAAGATACTTAAAGGAACTTAGAGAAAGGATTATTCTTTAAGAAAAATAATCAAAGGAGAGCTAAAGTCTACACTGATACAGACTAGGCAGGGTCTCTTACTAATAGAAGATCAACTTTTGGGTATTGCATATATTTTTGGGGAAATATAGTAACCATGAAGAATAAAAAACAAAATGTGGCAGCAAGAAGCTCAAGGAATTTGTGAAATAATTTGGCTTAAAGAAGTAATGGAAGAACTTAAGAATCCAGTGTAGCACCAAATGAAGTTTTGTGATAACAAAGTACCTATCAGTATTGCCAACAATCTAGTTCTAACATGATCGGAAGAAGCATGTGGAGATTGACAGGCATTTTATAAGAGCAAAACTTGAAAGTGGACTCATTTGCATACCATTTGTACCTACAACCCAAAAAGTTGCCCACATCTTCACCAAAGGGCTAATAAGACAAAATTTTGAGTTTTTTGTAAACAACTTAGGCATGATCAGTATCTATGCACCAACTTGAGGGGGAGTGTGCCTAACTTGTTTACAAAAAAACTCTAGCAACAATTAGCTGATTTTCTATAGTTGATATTATATTAATTAGTTGAGATTTATTACTTAGACATTAAATAGATTCTTCTTAATTTAAGGACGTAATTAAGGTTGTATTGTCCTATATATTCCTTGTACTATTCACAAAAATTAAGAATTACTTTATCTTCTTACTTCATATTTCATTTCAGAATTTAAAAGAAGTATAATCCATCAGGTGCAAACTTTAGTAATAAAATTCCTTTCGTGAAGCACATAATGCGTTCTGTAATTAAATTCTAGTACCAATTAAACAAATGACAAGCAATCAGATATGATACCAAATTATTGACCTTAGACAATATTATTCCAAACTATAAGAATGTTTGCAGAAAGCAGCTAATATCAGTTTCTTTTCTGATTCCCCACATCAAATTATTCACCACATAATTTCGTAGTGAAAAATTCTAGTTCTAACAGTTCATTCCCGTCCTTCACCTAACTTTCATTTATCAACTACAAATCTTAAATGACTAATCATTTTCCATTTCAAGCTCCTTATGGTCTGCAATATATTTGTGGAAAGGTGTTATAGACTTTTAAAGATGGAATTACTATAACCATGCATTTTTTTGCCAGATACTTATCACATTCTATATCCACCGTTTTGACTAAATTCAATCAAATTGAATATATTCCTATTCTTCAATGAAAAATAAGAAGTTACAAAAAAAAGAATGTGGAGTAGCATAAACAAGATGCTTTTTATTCATCAATCTTGATCCACATGTCTTTGAAAATGCATCTTACAAGAAAGAAATTGAGAAACATATTAATCAACATCGTTATTACCTTCTAGATTTGAACCTAATAGTCATAAATCAATTTTAGAATACTTATCCTAATAGGATTATTTACATTTTAATGGCTCAAACTGTTTAGTTAACATAATTCAATATGATCCATCAGCCATTTCTATAGCACCTATAAACTTAGAGAGGATACCAAAAAAACAAAATCTTTTTTTAACTTATCAAATTTGAAATTTCATTTAACTAGAACTGAGTCAATAATCAACAACAAGCAAAAGAGAAGAAATATTTAATGAGCTTCTACACATAATGTCTCATGAGGGAAACTAAAAAGGACAAGGTTCACCCAACATTTTGAATATCAACAAAAACCATTGTCTAAAATATTGAGGTGCTTGTATAATAGCCTCTCTAATGCACATTAGGTACAACATACTTCTCAAACGAGATTGTCAGAAATACTTGTTTACACTGAGTACAAATCTCAAGCAATTACCATTTGCATTCTACCAATGATTGAGAAATAAGATTGCACCCATAAGCTCAAACTAAAACAAAAATCTTCATTATGAACATCTTAGGAAAATTAGAATGCAAGGAAAATACTTCAAAAAAATCTTTATGCAAAAAGAGTACCCATACCAACAAACTCTTAAATCTAACTAAATTAGCAACTTCTCAACTTACTTGACCCCAATACCACTGCTTTATTTGGAATGATCACATCAAGGAAAATTGGTGATCCATAACTTACAAACTTGACACAATAAATCTAGACAAACAAATAGTGACCCTCAACTGACTCAATTCCATATTGAATGTTATAAATATTTAGCAATTGGGAATCGTGTTAGAATCCTCAACCCGTATCTCAAAAGCTCAAAAGTAAATACAATTTAATATTCAGGAATGCAAAGGAATTCGTCTAACTAGAGTCATAGATTTTGAAATTACTAACATCCAATAAGGTAGGTATAATAATTATCGACCTAAGTGAAGAAAAAGATCATTACATCATCCAAGGTTTTGATTACCAAATTGGTTATATATGTCAAAAGGTTCCATTGGTTCATAAAGTTACTGATCATAGTAATATATAATCTCGACATTGTTAATAATTGAAAGACTTTAAGTAGGATTACCAACAAAATGAAAGCATTGACAAAGATTGCAAACAAGAAACTACTAAGTCACTCATTTCAAAATTTATTGCTACTATTTTTGGTTTATCAAAATGAAAATTAGTTATAAAATCTTCTTTCCAAATATGGATATCCTTCCTTTCTATAAATATGAATTTTAGGTACCATTTAAATTACACCAAGGCTAATAAGAAATATCTAGTCTTTGTAGTCATCATTTTATGCTAATTCATCTTTATTTTTTATGCTCTTTCTTTTATGTCATTTCAATATGATATTAGAGCGAATTCTTGTGAATCAACTAGCATGTGTTCCTCTATGAGTCTACAATTTGAATCCTTGTGTAAGATTTCAAACAAGTTGTCGCGACAAAATGCTTCCCAAAGTAAAAAATCAAATGATGAAATTCCAACACAACATGGCTTCAAAGGAATTATATGGGCTTAGAGAAAAGATTAATTGTTACAAGTTGATGTAGATGATCCGACTAGAGAGAGAGTGATTGATAATATTTTATAATTTACTTCGTTCATCCGTTAATTTACTAAAATAAACAAATTGCAGAATCTTTAACAAAACAATACGACTATGTAGATCAAAAGAATAGGAACCCTATGTACAAGGTAAAGTGCATAAGTAACAAAAAGATATGGCGATCTTTGTGTCTATAAATGCAAATCTTTGTGACTAAATCACAAAAATATTATGTACATTTGTATTTCTTACATATCCTTTAATTGACATCTAGCATGAATGAAACTTAAGAAGGATAAATTTCAACAAAATCCCCTATGATTTTATTGTTCGTAAAACCCCACTATGTTTTAATTTAACTAGATAAATTTTTATGGTTTGATAATTAGTACAACTGATTATTTTAACAATGTTAAATAATGTGAAATTATAAAATTTTCAATATAATATCATACTTCAAAGTATTATCGTATTGCTAATCAATCCTATTAAACAAAAAAATAAAAAGTTGAAGTTTAATTATTGACCAAATATGTAAAAGGTCTATTTTATGAATTATCAAACTACTGGAACTTCTTTATCTTCAGATATAGCCAAATCATAAGGGATCTTAGTTAATTAGCTCCACTCTAAACTTATTCTCTTGAGAACTTCTCTGCCTCTTGCCCCCACCAAACACATGAAAACTTATTTCCTACTGCCAAAAATTTATAGGGGAGAACAAACTGTAAGAGTCCAACACCTTTTTTGACCAAAAAGCAATTTATCAACACTTAATAAAGCAAACAATTGGTGTATTCAATTCCAAATAACTTCATAATTCAATAATGCCTCTAGAATTAACCGATAAATGTAGTATCACATCTCATGGCTCAGAAGAGATGGTAAAATAGCCAACATTGACAATATGACAAGCATTTGCTCCCTCAAATATCTTAAAATAGCCAACATTGACAATATGACGAGCATTGGCTCCCTCCAATATATTCTTAGTATTAAGTTTTCTTTTGCACACAAAAAACTCTATTGTTCTCAACTAGACCATACCCCTTTTCTCAAAGATCCATCATAATCTATATAGAATTTCTCCGATCTTTATGTTCCTTGAAAATATAGAAGCTAAGTGCATAATCTTGATGTTATCCTCACAACTCTTCTTGCCTGGCCAAAGAAGTATCTCATTCACATCAAGAACAAGTATGACCGTATGAGATTTCCAGCACTAACTAAATAGAAAGCAGCATACTATAAGCGTCGATAATCCATCAGCCACCTAGCACCCGAAGTCGCTCACAACATCCATCAGGCGAAAAGACCAAAATTAATAGGAAAAGACAGCAACAAAAAGACAAGGCTTTGCAATTGTATGTTAACTGTAACAAAAGCAAGACTACAAAATTGCAAGTTAACTGTAATAGCAAGAACCGGAAGGCAGGAAATCGAAAGTTACTGCTAGCGTGATTATTTCCACATCATTACCACAAATCAGAAAATAATCGCAGATTTCCTATATTATTCTTAGCAAATGATCCAAAAAAAGAAGGCGAGAATAACAAATAAATAAGAACATCAGTCTACTGTTTAATATTTTATGTGACTTCCACAATGCGATTGGTTTATATCACAACGTATGGCAATTGAAAATCAGATCTTGACGAGTTCAATGATTCTCCTCAATTAAAACCGTAGGAATTAACGTCTATTAAAATGATGACGAGTATAAGCAAATTCGGAATTCTAAACAGTCAACCAACTGCCTTGTCTAAAACGCTTAACTACTACATGAATCATCACGTACAGCTTGTGCACTCATGATAACAGAAACATCAAGAAGCAAAATTCAGATTAAAGACAAACGGCTTTAAATGCGTAACTAAATCTGGAAAGGAAAATAGAGTAAAAAGATACCTCAAAACGCGGTGAATCATGAATATATCCATTTCTGAACATAGAGTGAGCAAAATCCGATTACGTCCTAAGCTCGTTATCCTTAAAAGAATCAGCTCTTGTGTACATAAATCATCTGAAAAATAAAAATCCAAATCCAAAAAAAGAAAAAGATAAGAGGGAAGTTAAGAGAAAAAAAAGAAGTATATATCCACGGAATTTCACACTACACGTAAGGAAAATAACAATGTTTTGTTTCTCATCAAAGAAAACGTCGGAAGCCAAATCGTGGAAAGGTAAGTGTTGCAATGAAGTTAAGATAGGATTCTTAGTTCAAGTTTCTTCGGACTTTCTCGCCAACCAATCGGATGATAAATAGATAGCATAAGTATCAGAAGCAAGCGGAATTAACGGTCCAATAACGATCGAAGCAAGTACTAACGAAGAGAACCAGCATTCAAGCGCGAACTCTGACCTCAACAGAACGAAAAGATGCATCTCTTGTAAGTAATCGAAACTTCAAAATCACCACAAACCGAGGGAAAATGGAGAAAGAAAGAATCAAATCTCTGAAGAAATCGTTCCCCTGACAAGCAGAGAAATCTGAAAAAAGAAAGGAAAATAAAACATCCGTGACACTGTAGATTTGAAGGAACACAGAGAGGGAACAAAAACGAACGGAAGAAGTTGGAGTTTTTCAATGAGGGAAATGGAAATATCAGGAATAGTTAAAGAGTGTTTATATAGATTATAGAGTGAGGGGCTGTGTTTTGGCCCCACTTGATCGATACACGTAATCAAATTTTAAATGTCTAAATACTTTGCCTTTTTCATTATTTATTATTTATAACGTAGGGGATTCGGATTCGCCTAGATCACTTTTTTCTATCCCGTGAAACTTACTGCTGCTGCTACGTAGTGGCAGGCGTTATGGTTCGTTGTTGGCGTCGCTTCGAGGCCGAGTTTTCGTTACTCGGCTGGGAAAAGAATTTTATACCATTGCTTGAGGAAAAAAAAAAGCATATTTCAAACTATTATATTAATATTTACAAAAAAAGTTATTTATATCATTCATTCTTTTTTGTGGAATCTTAACAGTCTCTTCCCATCGACTCAAAGTCACACAAAAAAAGGCCAAATATCTTATTAAATCTTTAAATTTACAAATTAAGATTTTAAATATGATAATAAGGGAGCAAGAAAGATACCATGAAAGAGACTTGGTCGCATCTGATTTTAATGTCACTTTTTTTTGACATTAATGTCACTTATTATTTGGTCTGCCGACGGCGTGCATGGTTGATTTGTTTTGATTGAAATTTGTTTTTGGGATTACTCTGTTTTTGGGTGTTTTGTAGGATGGATCAGGATTTACAGCATCTCTCTATTCATGATAAGGAAGATACCGAGTTTATTATTCCAGCAGAGGAGGTTCAAGGCGATGAGATTAACTATGATCTATGCTTGCTGGGAAAGTTGGTGGGAGAACGTTCAATCAATGCAGAGGCGTTGGAAAGGACACTGTTGAGCCTCTGGCGTCCGTTGAGAGGGGCTTTTATCAAGCCACTTGAAGATCACAACCTTTATCTCATTCAATTTTACCATCAGGTGGATCTGAAGAAGATGTTAGCGGGAGGTCCGTGGTCGTTCAACAAATGTATTTTGCTTGTTCACCAATGGCAGAAGGGAGAGAACCCAGCTGACATAGCGTTTACTCATACTGATGTTTGGGTTCAGTTTCATGGATTACCTTTGGGGTTTGCTTCGGAGACGATAGCAAGAACAGTCGGAAATGTGATGGGTACTTTCCTTGAATATGATTTCTCCCAACGGCGTAACTCGTGGATTAATTATATGAGGGTTAGGATTCGGATCAATGTGAAAGAACCTCTTATGCGTTGGAAAAATCTTCGTAAGCAGGGTGGGGAAGCTATAAAAGTTACGTTCAGCTATGAACGACTACCCCTCATCTGTTATCTTTGCGGTATCATAGGCCATGGGGAAACAAATTGTCAGAAGCTTCTGGACAGGCCGGTGGAGGAGATTGCCCGTGAGTGGCCGGAGGACATTCAGGCGGAAGTCAGGGCCAGGAACGCCAGGAGAAACGTGCAATGGAAGCGAGATCCGGGACAGGGTGTGGGGGCTGATTTTTCGGCACCAGATATGAAGCTGAAGGCCACAAAATCTGCTGATCACAATCCCTGTAAGATCGGCAACAATTTCTCCTTTGTTTCCAAACAGTCGTTTTTTAAATTCGCAGTTGATTATGGTATACAACTGGGCCATACTGATGATGGGGTTGGTGGCAGCACAATGACCAAAAGCCCATTTAATTTTATCGGACAGCATGAGAAGGAGATGTCTGTTATGGATGTAGAGGAAACGAAGAAACGTCCACGGAAAGGACAAAATGCAGAGAGCTCTGTAGAACTTATGGATACGAGCGAGTTGACCTTGTCTTCACTCACAAAACAGTTACCAACGGCCGGTCTGGTTCAGCAGACCCGCCGAGAGCCATGAGTTACGTAGCGTGGAACTGCCGTGGCCTGGGCAACCACCGGACAGTTCGAGCATTGAAAGACCTAGTTAGGTGTAATAAGCCTCGTATTTTATTTTTGAGTGAAACTATCGCGAACTCTTCTAAGATTGATGAAATAAAGATTCTATTAAAGTTTGATTATTGTTTCGGTGTTGATAGGGTAGGACGAAGTGGTGGATTAGCTATGTTCTGGATGCAGGATGTCTCTGTTAATGTTCTAGGTTTTTCTAATAATCACATTGATCTTTGTATTGACGATCCAAATATTTCCAAATGGCGCCTTACGGGTTTTTATGGTTTTCCTGAAGCAAATAGAAAACAAGCTAGTTGGGAGCTTCTTCGGGCACTTTCCAGACTTCATAACTTGCCCTGGGTTTGCTTTGGTGATTTTAATAATTTGTTATCTCCAAATGACAAATTAGGAGGAGGGGAGTACCCTAATTCTCTATTTGAGGGTTTTCGTCAGTGTATTTCAGATTGTAATCTCATTGATATCCCTCTGCATGGGTTTGGTTATACTTGGCAGAGAGGCCGAAACTCATTTTCGCCCACACTGGAGAGACTGGATCGTGCGTTTGTTAATGATGCATGGCTAGCTATATTTCCTTTTCACAGCTTGCACAATTTGGTGAGTTCTACATCAGATCACACTCCTATTAAATTGATCGCGGAGCGCCATTTCCCTGTTAAGAGGTCTCGGCGCTTCAAATTTGAAAACAGATGGTTAACGGAGGATGGCTTTATGGCTTTTGTGTCAGAGTTTTGGGTTGACAATCGTGCGATGCTTCTTCTGCCAAAGCTTCGGAAATGTGGCGATAATCTTCTAAGTTGGCAAAAGCATTTGGGAAGTAACTTCTCGGAGAGGATTAAAATGCTAAAGAGACATATGAATGTGGCAAGGCAACGGCATCAGTATGATGTACTGGAGGTGCAACGTACTGCCCTCAATCGACTGCTTGCCCAGGAGGAGATACATTGGAAACAGCGTTCAAAAGTCTTTTGGATGCAATATGGGGAAGCTAATTCAAAGTATTTTCACGCTCAGGCCTAAAAAAGGAAGCGATTAAATCATATTCTCGGGCTCACTGATGATCAGGGGCAAACAGTTTCGGATAGCACAGGGCTTGGCACTGTTATCATGAATTATTTTACCCAGCTTTATTCAGCCTCAAGAGGAACAGGTTTTCATCTTTTTGAGTCGATTAAATCTGTGGTGACTCAAGAGGATAACGATTTTCTTATGGCACCAGTACAGATGGAAGAATTTAAGAAAGCAATCTTCGACATGCATCCGGATAAAGCACCTGGGCCGGACGGTTTGAATGCGGCTTTTTTTCAAAAGTGCTGGCACATTTTGGGGACAGATGTGGTTAATAACTGTCGATATTGGATGGAGAAAAAGGAGTTCCCTGCTTCTCTAAATGATGCATTGATCGTGCTGATCCCGAAAAAAGATAATCCAAGCTGCATGAAAGATCTCAGACCAATCGCTTTGTGCAACGTCATTTATAAGATTATAGCCAAGGTACTTGCAAACAGACTTAAAACCATTCTGCCTAGAATAATTTCTCCAATGCAGTCCGCGTTTGTACCAGGTCGGCTTATAACCGATAATATTATGGTGGCTTTTGAAATCATTCATTATCTGAAGAACAAGGGAAAAGGAAGGATAGGTGAAGCAGCTCTGAAAATTGATATTAGTAAAGCATATGATCGAGTGGATTGGGATTATCTTCGTTTTGTTTTACTAAAACTGGGGTTTGAGAAACAGTGGGTGGATCTTGTCATGGTATGTGTCACTACGGTTAGGTATTCTGTAACTTTCAATGGCAGGGAAGTAGGTCCCATTATTCCTAAGAGAGGGCTGAGGCAGGGTGATCCGTTGTCTCCATATCTTTTCATTCTATGTGCTGAAGGGCTGTCAGCTCTGCTTCGGAGAAATGAGGAGCGGGGGGATATACATGGAGTTACCATTTGTCCAGGCAGCCCCAGTGTCTCTCATCTTTTCTTCGCCGATGACAGCTTTCTTTTTTTCCGAGCTACTGAGCGGGAGGGACAGAATATCAAAAGAGTTCTTGAGATCTATGAAGCAGCGTCAGGACAGGCGGTTAATTACCAAAAATCAGGTATCATGTTTAGCTCGAACACTAAAACATCTGAGAAGTTTGTGGTTGAATCTATATTAGGCGTAAGTACGCCTCTTGACCATGGACGTTATTTAGGTCTTCCATCGCTTATTGGGAAGCAGAAAAAACAGGTTTTTGCTTTTATCAAGGATCGTCTTAGTAAGCGGATTATGAGCTGGAAAAACAAGCTATTATCTAGACCAGGGAAGGAAGTGGTCATTAAGACTGTAGCCCAAGCGCTACCTGCATACTGTATGAGTGTCTTTCTTCTTCC
>JAOQMN010000006.1:5438520-5450479 GCA_027563555.1 Erythroxylum raimondii | reverse complement strand
TAGACCGTTGTTTCCAATAGATAGCTTCTTGAGCCAACAAAGTAGACAATTCGGACTTAAGATTCAGTAAGGCTGGATCAGCTGCATGATTATTACGCAATAGGCTCATTTGTTTTTTGACTTCCTCAATACGACCCACAGTCGAAGAACCCAACGTCTTCGCCCAAATGATAAACGATTCCCTACAGGAGGTAAGTTTCGCCAACACGCTGGACTGAACACACCCCTTCCACGCAGCATAAACAACTTCCAAAAACCCAGTTTCAGTTAACCATTTATTTTCAAACTTAAATCTGCTACGTTTCTTCACCGGAAAGCCAACATTCGCATAAAGCTTTATTGGATACAACCAACGCACAGGCTCGAAACTCTTCAAAACAGGTTCATTCGAAGACGCCACGACTGAGGACGTGGTTAATGTAGATTTGGACAACCCATTTGCTTGTGAATTTCAAAAAGAATTGTCATATCAAAAATTCAAGTTATCAGCACTGAAAATTTACAATGAAATTATAAATCCAACAAACCATGCAATGAGATTTGAATAAATTATAGATTTATATGGAGTTACTAACTCAACACATGTTAATTGTAAGAGATTGGTATTAATCACTCCCCATAATATTAATAATAAATTTTAGACAATTAAAAATGCATTTGAAATGAAAGAGCAATGTATAAGCTATGAACAATATATGTAGCATATTGATACAGTTTCTTTAAATATAAAAATAGAAAGAAAAATATCTTATCATAATTACATGATTGTGGTTCTAGAAAATACGCAGGGAATAATATGAAATCACCACAATTATGAGAAAGATACTTTAAAATCTTCAAGTCTTATCTTCCCTTCTAAGCTTAACTGCAAAGCAATAGTGAACTTGTCTCAAAATTTGCAGCAATAGTAGATGCAAGAGTCTTGGTCATGACATCAGTGATTTATGCTTTAGCTGGAATATGATGGATGAAGAAAATTTTCTTTGCAATCTAAGTCTCTGACAAAATAAATGTTAATTTTAATATGCTTGGTACAAGCATAAAAAAATTGTATCTACAGGAAGGAACATTAATAAGATTATCATACAACGAGGTGGGTTTTAGATTAAATAAGCCAATTTCATTAGGAACAAATGTGATCCAACATAATTTAAGATGCAAATGCAATACTACATGTATTCAACTACTATAATGAGTACCATTGGGTTGTTTATTTGCACTTTAAGAAATAAGATAGATTTGAAGAAAATGCACTAGCTATAGGTAAATGATGATCTCTATGACAACTAGCCAATCAACATCAAAGTAGGCACTGAGATGAGGGTTAAGGTTTTAGTTAAATATCGGCCATGAGAGGTTATTGATCATAAATATCAAAGACTATGTTTAAGTACAATGTAGTAAATGTCGATAGCATAATGAAGAAATTATGATACTTTGCTAACAACAAATTAAATATCAATAAGGGAGAGACAAAGGTATTAATGAGTACTACGGTGCTGTGATATTCAATAGGATTGGAGAGGGAAGTGTCATGATTTTTAGAGAGATGTAGGAGGGAAGTTATAGATGTTGGTATAGGTTTGGAATTTGAAGATAGGTATGAGTGAGAAGATCTTAAGTGAAGTTTGTTTGTGTAAAGAGAAGGCCATTTGGTATGAATTTAGCTTCAATTCTAAGGAAGTAATGAAGGGATCCAAGGTATTTATTATAAAAGGTATTATTACTGTTATGGATGAGAGAGAAGATGAAGGAATATGAAGAATTTGTGACCAAAATATCATCCATGAAAATGAAGAGGAATGTGGTGTCAATGAGGGTGGAAAGAATAAAAAGAGAGGTGTTGGATTCTAAGGGCATAAAGTTGAGGTCAAGAAGTTTTGAACTCCATTAATAAAACTAAGTATATGGAGAGCTCGTTTGAGACCATAAAAGACAATATATAGATGATAGACGTAATGGGGATGATTGGGATTAACAAAACTTGGTGGTTGAATCATATAGACTGGTTCTTGAACATTAACATGGAAAAAAGTATTATTTACATCAAGTTGACAAATTGACCAATTTTTAGTGACAATTATTGTGACAATGATTTGAATAATGGTTAGATAACAAAGGTAAACGTGTCAATTTACTCAATGCTGAGAGATTGGTGGTATCCTTTAATAACTAGACGAGGTTTATAGCACTTTAAAGAGCCATTTGTTTTTTTTAGTATAGATGACAAATTTACAACTAATAATGTTGATATTAGGTGGAGGAAAGCCAAGGTCTAAGTTTGGCTATAATATAGTTTTAAACTCACC
The DNA here is from genome assembly GCA_027563555.1 of Erythroxylum raimondii. NCBI lineage: Eukaryota > Viridiplantae > Streptophyta > Magnoliopsida > Malpighiales > Erythroxylaceae > Erythroxylum > Erythroxylum raimondii. The sequence continues at coordinate 5,448,170 of JAOQMN010000006.1, read as the reverse complement.
TTATGCAACTTGATACCAGTGGAAGAGTTTTTTAGGTTGGGTGAAAGAATTAGGATCAAATTCTTGAGTGGAGGGTATGATAGGTGACATAGTAAGAGAAGTTACAAGGCATAAAAGTTTTGTCTCGAGTTTGAGTGAACATTGGATGTTGATGTATTGAGCGTGGTAGAGGTGATAATGGTTCAAGATAGAGGTAGTTTATAGAGATATAGATTGTGTATGTGAAAGTAAAGATGGAGGAAGTAAAGGTAAGGATATTAGAATAAAGGAGGATGAAGGATTAGTTGTAGAAATAATGGGTGTTTAAACTTATAAAAAACTCTTCTTTAACGAAGTAAAAATGTCGAGAAATATAAATTTTATTAGTTTGTGGGTCAAAGCAATGTTAACCTTGCATTTTAATAGATATTTAAGAAAAAACATACAACGTGAACTTGGTTTTAAGTTTGTCATATCGTTTGGCTCCAAAAATAATGACATTTAAAGACACAAAGATGGGACATGTTAGATTTGGCTAAAAAAAGGTTGCCATAACGTGAGTTATAATTGATAATAGATGTAGGAAAAAGGTTTATGAGATATATGGTAGTAGAAACGGCTTCATAAAAAAAACTTTAGAAAGAGAGGCATGAATAAGAAGTGTGAGGCAAGTTTCTAATTTGTCGAATTTTATAGTCATCAAGTCCATTTTGTTGGAGATTGTGAGGAGAAGACAAACAGTATGAAATTCCATGAGTTTTAAGGTTGCAAAAAGGCTTTTGATGAGTTCATTAGATCCATCACATTAAAACATGTTGATGGTGGTGGGAACCATGCTTTTAATGTGAATTTTAAAGTGTTAAAATTGGTGAATGGCTTGTGGTTTATAAATTAAAAGATAGATCTATATGAAATAAATAAATTTTTTTGATAAAGATAATGGAAAAATGGTGCCCAAAGACAATCAAGTACTTTTACATTGGAAGCATGAAATGAATAAGTTTATTACGTAAAGCACTTGACAAATAAGAAAGAGTTTTTTTTAAGGATGTCCAAGATAATGATGTAAAATGTCAGAGAAAACATGACATGTTGTAAGAACAACAAAATTATTGAAAGCTTATGGGATTTATATGGGGTAGAGATTACTGAAGATGTTACTTCAAGAAGTGATATCTTAGTTTATTAATCCTTCATAATATAACAACAAGGGTTATATTCAACAGAAGAAGAATTGTTTTTAACAAATTTGGACACATATAAAATATTATAGGTGCGTTGGGGATAATTAAAATATCACAAAGAAAAAGAGGTTTAGGGTGTATGTGGGGAGTTAGTGTGATAGTAGATGTAATCAAAAGAGTGTTATTATTACTAATGAGCACTTAATTAGGTCCTTCATATGGTCTTACAGATTCAACAAGTTATAAATTAAAAGCTATATAACAAGTCACAACTATGTTTTCTAACCATTCAACTATGCCAATTGAGGTAAGATGGGTGCTGGTTAGTTCATTTTAAAGATTCATAATGGTAAAAGCAATTTGAAGGTGATTTGAAGAGATAGGTTGGGCATTATGGGATTCACAATACATAAATTGATATCTTCCAACAATATGAACCTATTTGTAACAAATTTGGTATATATGAGTGTTGTTTGTGCAATTAGGCCGAATAGGTTATCAGGCTAGGCTAAATAATATTGGTTAAAATAAAGGTAGGTTATGGGTTTGGCATGTTTTGCACGATGAAATATAATTTTAGTTAGACTGATGACCCTACCCAATAGATGAGGCAGTGGGATATTTGATGAATTTAGATAATGGTTACTTTTTCCTTTGTTGTTGTGATGGTGGTTGCCTCATTGGTCATTATTTTCGTAAGTTCTATTGTGAAGATTTATAACCACCATAAATGCAGTTTCAGGTAAGTCAACATTAAGGGAATGGTAGCTAGTAAGACGTTGTTCATAGAGAAGGAGCTTGGCACAGAGGTCTAAGAACAAAGGTAGAGCATTGTGGTTATCTATAGTGGTGACAAAGGATTTGAAGTTTAATATCAGTCTATTGAAAGCAAATAAAGCAAGATCTTCATCAAAAATTAAATCTTCAATAATAGTGAGGTCTTCAATGGTGGAGGAGAGAATTGATAAGTACTATATGATAGAGGAGTCACTTTGTTTAATAGTGTGGAGATGACATCATAAAAGTGACGCTAGGTGGTGATTTACTATACAAATTTGTATTTTAAAGGTTTTCTAAAGGTACAAGGTGTAATGCATCTTAGAGTTAGTGATGTAATACCAAGAGAGAGTTGTAGTCAAACAATAATAGATAAGTCACTCTATCTTTAACCACTATAGGAATTTAAGAGATTTATAGTCAGGGGTGGACATGCTAAGCTTTAAAGGTGGTGGATGCTACCCCCTAACATAACCAAATAGGTAACAGGTAAGAGTATTGATTGTACTTGGTTTCTCCAAATTTAATAATTACTTACACCAAAGGTGATTGTGATGAAACTTATTATTTGGTAATTAAAAGTGTTGTGATTGTTAGTGTTTGACTTATGGTGTTTAGTGTCAGATTTGGAGTTAATGGAAAATAGTATCTTACAAATGATGAGTGGAATGGGTGATTAAAATTGTTAATAGGCAAGGAAAAAAAATTGTTATGGGCTCTTAATACCATTAATATGCAATGTATAAGCTAGATTTTCGTTAATGAAAAAGAAAAATATACATATCCAATTCACCATTTTCTTTAAGTGTAAAAATAGAAATAAAAACATCCTATCATAATTAAATAATCATAAAGAGATTTAATTTAAAGACAACTCAAATTTTGAACTTAAATTCAATCTATTATTACTTTCAAAAAAGGGTTGAGAAAATATTAGCCTTTGTGAAGACAAAGACATAGAAAAAGAAGAATATTTTCCACACAAAAAAACTACTCACCAAAATAAAAAGTAGATATAAATTTGAGTTATACAAATACATATAAGAAGTCAATAAAAGGAGGTAAAAGCTTGAATTAATATAAAGTAGTAGGGCACAATTGTAACCCTTGAATGCTAGTTTTAATCAAATCCTAGACTATATATGAAGAAAAGAACTGACTAAACTAACAAAACCAATACCATTAACGAGCCGGTAAATATTATATACTTGCTTATTATAAAAGACATGACATAGAGGAATGCATAAGCATAAAGAGGAGAATGAAGAGTTACCGTGAAGGGGAAACTTAAAACAATTCCTATAGAACCACTAAAGAAATAAATCCCAAGAATGTGAACCTATCCAAAAATAAAATTACGAGCCTAGCTATAAGAGCACAATATAATGCTTATGAAGCTATAAAAGAAAAGGATGTGATACCATAATAAAGAACATTATAAATGAAATAATTAGATAATATCCAAGATTAGTATAACTTACCTTAAAATTTTGACTTAGACGAGTCATGAGAAGACATATATTAATGTAAGATCAAGTGTAAAGAGGAAAAAAGCACGCCAAATAGGATTTTAAGATGAAGAAAGAGTATAGTTGCTTAATCAACATAAGGATGTTATTGTCATTAAGTAATAATATCTAACAATAAGGTGAAGAGAATATCAATAGATAATAGGAGTTTGGTAGATATATTATTTCATAACCTCTTCTAAGAAATAGGACTACAAAATATTTAATTAAATCTAACATATTCACCATTAATCAGTTTCAGTAAAGACTTGATATATATATGGAAGGAAATATAATTTTGCTAGTAACGTTAGGGTTATATTAAAAAGGACAAGAAATAGAGTTTCATGGTTTTGATTTGGATACCCACAAATATGTGTGAAATTGATCTAAAATTGATAGTGCATAGACGAAACATAAATCCCAAATTCGAACCTATGAAATAGAAGAAAAAGGTCATCATCAGAGCGACACAATAGGTGATATAAGAAAAATTGATAATTAAAGTTAGTCTCAATAAGAAATTTGAGTACCTATAGTGGTTATAACACATTGTGATAATCATAAAGGCAAATGACAAATAAAGGATATATGTGGACTTCATACACTTGAACAAGGTGGCTATGTTTTTATAGATGCATACTCAAGTTATAACGATATTTAAATGTATGAGCCAAATTAGCATAAGATAATCTTTCATTACCTACAATAAGATCTACTACTGTTGAGTGGTGCCTTTCAAACTAAAAAATGTTGGTTTAATGTACTAGATATTAGTAAATATCAATGGTATGATAATAAAGAACTATAAATAAATAAGGCCATAGCATATAATTGCATGAAATTTGTTTTCCACCATATAAAGGTAAAAAATGAAGATCTAAAGAAATATGTGTTCATTTTTTTAAAAAAATTCTTAGTCTTTGTGGTATGCCAAAGAGAAATAGAGCAAAATCCTTAGAAGATTATAATCATTATCAACATGGCAACTATTAAGATCAACGAAAACATTCAAAACTTATAAAAAGGATATTTAACTTAGCACAATTCTCATTCAATTCTATGGATAAGTATTTGCCCTTTTCTTTAAATTTTGAGACAACTAAAAAAATTTGAATGGAATGCAAATTGTTAAAAAGCATTTAAAGATTTAAAGGAGTAGCTCAAGAATCCCTCACTCCTAGCTATGCCACTGTATATCAAAGACTTGTTCTTAAACATGTTCATTTTTTAAGAAGCCATATGTAAAGTTCTAGTAAGAGATATCAATAATCAAATGATAATTTATGATGTAAGCAAAATTTTATAATGCTTGGAGTTAAGATATTTGAACATCGAGAAACTCATTTTGGCATTAGTTATGATAGATAAAAAGCTTATAAATTACTTTTAGACACTTGTTATAAATATAGTCACAAATATGCCTCTCCAATATAATATTCATAGACATGAAGTTCTAAAAAGAATGTTCAAGTGGAGTTTTGAATTAAGTGAATAATCTGCTATATCTTGAGAAGATTCATAAAGTTACAAGTGATTGCAATCTTCATAATATTATTAAAGGATTAAAAGAAAAAAATGTAGGTCTAACATCGATATAATGGATCATTTATATAAATGAAGCATCTAAAAAGGAAGTGAAGCTAGTGTGTGCTTACATGGAAACTATAACATAGTCATAAAATCTTAACAAAGTTAAAATTACAGAATAACTAATAATAAGACGTAATATGTTCTAGTGTTGTGTTCCCTTAAGTCTGAAGGTATCAAGCAAAAAGTCTCCTTTATAATACATCCTTAAATCATTAACTTAGTTAAGGTGACATTAAAAAACTATCCTTTAAGAGTCAAACATAAAAGTAAATGAAACAAAAGAAAATTATCTTGAACAATTGTCTAGTATATATTGAGCATACAAAACTATTCCAGGGATCACCATAAGATAATCTTATTTTACTTTAGCCTTTAGAGTTGAAGTATTAATCTCTAAAATTGAAATCTATTAACAGCCAACTTTTAGGAAGGTGGAAATAAAAATAACTTACAATTCCAGTTAGATCTTGTTAAAAAAAAAAAGGGGAGGAAGGAAAGATTCAAAAAAAGTAACATACCATTAAAAGGTACAAATGCTCAACTTATGAAGAACTATAATTCATAACCTAAAACAAGGTAGTATAGTCTTAAAAGAAATATATGTAACATATAGATTGGAAGCAAAGGAAAAGCTTATCGTAAATTGGATTTATCTACATAAAATTTAAAAAGTTGTCATACCTAATACTTGTCATTTGCATTAATAAGACGATAGTGAAATATCCTAAGTATAAAATAGACAACACTTAAGACTATTATTTGTAATAGCTTTATTTTAAGTTTGTTTTCTTTGTTTCTATCTATTGGTCCATAATGGCACCCAAAGGATGGTTAAACCGATTAATAGTGAAAATTTTAAAATTATTATTTTAAAATGTAATTTGATCAGAGTGATATTAAGATATATATATTTAGTTATGTATTATCATATAAATATCATTATCTTTGTGTGTGTGTGTGTGTGTGTGTGTGTGTGTGTGTGTCAATCAATCAAAGTTTCTTAAGCTTGAAAGAAATTCCATAATATGAGGAGCACTACCAAAAACACCTTAGCATGTATATACAAAATATTTGGAGTAAAACACCCTTCTAAAATATACTAAGTTAAAAACTCATCTAAAGTATTTATTATTATACAAACAAACAAAAAGAATATCCAAAATAAATATTGTTGAAAACACACTAGAATATTCTAAGTATAATTTGAATCCCTTTATTTAAGTTACAAAATTCATTTTTCAACTTTGTACTCCTTTCATGTGAAATATTCACTCTAGTTATTATAATAGTCTACAATTAAACCCCTAATATTCTTTTCAAGACCATTAATAAGTTTGCTCATCTCAATTATCTCCTTTTTCACTTTTGTCCTTCACATAAGCCAACTCCTTCACAATCTTCTCATTTTGTTACAACAACTCCCTGTTGCACTAAAAAAAACCTATCCATCTCAACACTTATTACAAATCACAATTTAGTTAATAGATTGAATTATAATAATATAATTATTACCAATTATCTCCTTTTTCTTTTTTTTTCCTTCACATAAGCCAACTCCTTCACAATCTTCTCATTTTGTTACAACAAGTCCCTATTGCACTAAAAAAACCTATCCATCTCAACACTTATTACAAATCACAATTTAGTTAATAAATTGAATTATAATAATATAATTATTACAAAATGTACCTAGTCGAAGTATTCTTAAATTCAAAGTAAAATGGTGCTTTAGATGATAATGGATGGTCTCCTATAACTCATTGTATATGATTTTTTGCACTCTGTAATGACCATTCCTTTAAAAATATAGTGCCCAATCTCATTTTTGTCCAAAACTGAAATTGTCCACTTCCACATTCCAAAGGGGATAAAATGTCGCATCTTTAGATCTAACATTCTTCCCTTTAACTTATTTCAAGGGAGCAGTATAAGCCATTAGCCCATAGCTCTCTATCTTTTTTTGCTCTTCAAATAAGTCAAGTCATTCGATTATAATCAATAGATATTATCCTACCAAAGTCCATCCTTATTAAAACCATGGTCATTATTAGTGTGAAGAATATAATGATATAAAGTTAAGGTAAATATTTAGATGAAAAATATATAGGCCTGTCAAACTATAACACTTACATCCAATTTAAAATTCTCTTTTTAATAGTTGTTTGTTTGAGGGAAAGGTTTTTTTTAATTCAATAAAGCTTTATCTTGAAGCTTTAGTAGCTCATCGATTTTTATCCTCTTATTAAAATATAAATTTACTTCCCCTAAACTTGCTTGAACTCCTAATTAGTACTATCTTTAAAAGAGAGAAAAATGACACATGATCTCTAACCATAAGTTTCCTTTGGAGGTTTAGCTAGATACATACTAGGTTTGGCATTAAGACTATACCAATTGACTAGTTTTACGTAAGATTTTATTTGGAGTATATATTTAAATAATTTTAGGGTAAGTTTGATACTTCTCAAATAGAAAGTTGTAAGGAATGATGTAATATGGTATAATATCAAGGGTGAATTTGGTTAATATTCATGCTTATATCTTGATAGTTAAAGTCATTTCAAGTAATGTCATTCAATATTTGAGGTTGTAATAGTAAGCTCCTACTTCATCAATGTAAGAATGAAAAATATAAAGGAATTGGCAACTAATCTTTACAAATGTAAGAATAAAAATTTTTAACTTGATACTTTTGAAAGATCTAACCCTAGTTTTACCTACATATTTGTTCAACGTGATAATTTTCCATATTTTTATGAATGGTTCTATAAGCATATGAAAAGATGAACTAATATTCTACACACTAAGATGCAAATTTGTCAATGGCAATCATAAAAGCAGACAAACCAAGGCCAAAATTTGCACATCAAAGACACAAATCTCCATATGGAGAATGCACAAATAATGTTGAACAAGAGTTCACATGCTAAGAGGTAGATTTGTTAATAGAGATCATGTAAACAAAAATGAAGAGTTAGAATGGTAAGACACAGATCTATCAATGGTGATTGTGTAAACAAGATTAATCAATAGTTCACACATGAAGGACACATATATACCAATGGAGATTATAAAAAAAGATGAGCCAAGATTTAATATGTTAAATATATAGATCAATCAGTGGTAATCATGATAATGAAGACGAAGAGTTCACATAATAAGATATAGATCTACTAATGTTGATATTGCAAACAAAGGCGAACAAGTATTTTGCATAGTAAGGATGCAAATTTGCAAATAGTGATTGTATAAACAAAAATTAACCAATACTTCACATAAAAGTTATAAACCTATCAAAGGCAGTTATGTAGCAACATCACAAAAATGCTAAAACAAATGATAAAACACTTAAAAAATTCTACAAAATGTCAAAAGAAAAATATGATGCTAGAATTAAAATAAAAAGCACAAATCATCAAAAGCATTAATAAGATATGTTTACAAAAAGGCCATAAAATTTGTTCCCTCGGATTAAAGGATTGACCAAGCAGATGAAGTAACTTCATCATTAATAAGAGAGGGAACATTAACAGTAGGCTTGTTATTGCAATTTAGAAGCAATACTACAAATTCATCCTTGTGATTATCATCCTATACACTTCCTCAAGTGATGTTGGCTTTGACAAGCATATCTCCAAAGACTAGGTCATTAACATTTGGGTTTGGATGTCTCACCCTCAACAATATTCAAAAGCCATTAAAATCTTTGATGAAGGAGTCAATTATCTTTTCACAGTTAAGTGATTAAAAAATCTTACTATCTAAAAAATCCATATAAATCTAAATCATATACTCACCAGTGGCTTATTCACACACAACCTTTTTAAGTAGCTTATTGGTTGTGGTTAGTTATTGAAAAGTAAACTCAAACATCTGATAAACTTGCTTCAGCTATGCTACCTCTCCAGGCTTAAAGTTGAGACTAAACCATCCCAAATGCTTTCTTGAAGGCCTAATTTGATTCATAAATTTAAAAAGTTCTAAAGAAGGCTTAGCCTCTCTTAGTCAGCAAACCACCATATAACATATAACTATAATCTAAGAATGAGAGTATAACTGCCTTAGACGTAGGTCTAAATCATCAATAATATTGTGGACCATATAACAAAAAAGCTATTTTTGTTACTTTAATTTAAATTTTAGTCAATTCATTCACATAATATCTCTAATTATAAAAAAGAGAGATCACACAATCAAATCGCCCAAAAAATTCAATATTTATTCTATTTTTATTTGGGTCCAATTAGATTTTAAAATTCTTAAACTAGTAGTTTATAATATTCTTTTCTAAGGTTTACATTTTCTTTTTCTTTCTAGATTAAAAATAAATTATATTGTTAATTTTGTTGTTAAGTGTTATAGACTCATATCATTCTTAAAGGTATCAAAGTATACAATAATCTCTCTAGGCCTAAGAATATAAACCCTCTCATCTCTATACAGGGTTGACACACAAATAGACTAAGGGATGTTGAAACTAGTCAACAACTCTTCCAAATTTACAAGTTTCTATTGACCCATATAGCTCTCAATTTCATACCCGACAATGCTTCTTAGAATGTGATATATGATAAAGGCCAATTATGTCTCTCAACTTGCACTAAATGCT